>MKEJ01035918.1:0-10898 GCA_001753735.1 Embelia ribes
TTTGGGAGTTTGATTTCATGTTCAATTATTTTCTTTTATTATTAAGACAGATACAGATGCTAATACTATCTTCTGGTTTTGATATAAGGCCAGGAGACCATGATAAAAAGGCCAAAGTTTAAGACTTGGGTGGTTCATTTATTGTAATTCTATTAAATGTTTGTGATAGATTATATTTAATCATGACATGACATATGGATTTGAGGCGGGGCGTTACACTTTCCCAGCTAAATTAACCATAGTGGAATTCACTATACGTCGTCCACTGAAATAACAATCCATATATTTAGTTTTTGACCTATTGAGCTTAAAACTGCAAGATTCTAAAGTATACCTCCACAATTTTATGCCCGATGTAGCCTCGTTATCCAAAACTATAATATCAGTAAATAATATACATCACAGTACTTCGGTTTGAATGTATCCTATCAGCTCGTTCATTACTATTGCAAACAAGAAAGGACTTAACGTTAAGCCTTTATACAACCCTATTGTAATAGAAAAACTGGACGATAATCAATCACATACTTTGACATTGATAACTGTACCCTCATACATATCCATATGTAAGTCTTTCTTCTCCGCTCTATATATTTCCATCAATTGTTGTATTAAATAAATTATTTTTGTAGTCAATTAAAACTTTGGCAAATATACTATGCTTAAAGTTTAAGCAGAAAACTATTTACTTGCTAACCAAGATGAAAAAGAAGTATCCTTACTTGATCTAGGTAATGTAATCCCTCATAAAAACTAGTTGCTTGCATTGATGGTAAATAGCAATTATATCTAGGAATGTGCATACATGCATATATTACGGACTTTTTTCTTTGATGGGACAACTGGGTCTTAATATTACATCATTGGGTCAACTGTTCCTAAAATTACATATATGGTATACTTGATATAATTCACTGGCGAATTAATTATTATTTTTATTAATAATTTGGCATTTATAGTGGCGAATTAGTAAAAATATTTTAAAATATTTCGCCAATATGTATGGCAAATTATTATTATAATTAAATTATAATTTCAACATTAGTCACTCTCATTTTTCAATGTTTTTAAAGCAATTCGCCTTTGATAATGGTGAATTATAGGTGAATTATTTTTAGTTTTTTTTAAGGCAATTCGCCTTTGATAATGGCGAATTGTAGGTGAATTATTCAATTTTTTTTAAGGCAATTCGCCCTTCGGAATGACAAAATTTTCAATTTTTTAAGACAATTCGCCTTTATAATGGCGAATTATAATTAACTTAATTTATACTAAATGCACCTTAAATAATGGCGAATCATATTATATAATTCGCCATAAACAATGACGAATTGATTCATTTTAAAAATTAAATAATTCGCCATTAATTGTGGCGAAATATATAAACGATTTAAAATAATTCGCCACACAATATGGCAAATTATATTAGGTTTACAATATGGCAAACTATGTCATTTTGGGAACAAGTGGACCAATGATGTAAATTTGGGGCTCACCTATCCCAACAATAATATATATATATATCCAAGTCAGCATAGAAGTTATCTTACCAACACTTTTACCCCTTATATATATATATATATATATATATGACCATATCCAAGTCTGCATAGAAGTTATCCTGCCGACACTTTTACACCTTCCATCTTAAGTTCTAGATAGCCAATTAGTTGTGGTGGTTCAATTGGCAATAATGTTGCATACTCCACAAACCATTTTGGAAACAACTATACTTGGCCATAGTTTTTGTTAGTTGCTGAACATTGTTATAAGCCACTTCATCACATTAAAGAGGTAGGGTAAGGCTGACAATTTAATATGTATATACATATGAACTTGCTAATCTAATGCATATGCAACCTTGCTATTTAAAGACCTTAGCCACATTCGTTTAAAAATATGATTTTGAGCTTTGGGAAATAACCAAACCCACGAAATACGAACTATATTTCTACTTGAGCATGCTAGCAATTAAAAGGAGAGGACCCACTATCATTTAATTGGATTCTTAACTATTATATATGTAGCCACATACATTTCTTTTATACATATACATACACACATACTTTACACTTGCGTGGTTTTGGAAAAGAGAGAGAGGGGACTTGGAGAGCTCAGAGAAGGTGAGTTTGACTTAAATAAACTCTATTTTCTTTATACACAATCTTTTACCTTGTGAGTTGTACGAATTACAAAAAATTATTCATTTTTAAACTATTGAATCTAAATATCAATCATATTATTTTATATTTTTTTTATTATCTACAATATTATATCTATTCTTGATTGATTTATTATGTAGTGACAATGTAATCTTTTTCACACTCTTCTCATAACAATTTTTAAAAATTACCTTACATATTGTACTCAAATATCATTAATTTAGTATATAAATTTTGCATATTAAATAAATTTTTACCAGTAAATTGATATTGAAATAATAAAAATATAACATTCCAACATAAAAATTTTTGATATTTTTTTAAATTATAATTTTATGAGACACATAATTTAATAATACAAATTTTATTATTTTAAAATTTAATTTTACGAATGAATAATTAACTGTATTAGTATATACGGCTGAAAACAATGGACAACTTTTCTTATATAAGATATACGATGGGAGGCAGTTTTAGGGTTGGGCTGGGGGAGAGATAGGTACAAGACGGGTCACACATCTCAGTCAGCCTAACTGGCTTTCGCCCTTGAGGTTTAATTTACTCTTTTTTATGCTGAGATACCATCATTAACTATTCTCCCTCAATAATTGCCCTACTTTGTTATGCATTCAATTTGTTCTGTTTTTATTTTTGATATTTGATTTGATTTGACTTGTTTTTCAAGAGTGCGTGCAACTCAAAAGGTAACCCATCCCTCCAATCACTTGACCACGATATATCCACGAGTTCCCGACCCTACAATTCAAGACTGTTCACAACATTAGTACTGCTGATATAGGATTTGGACGTCTTTTTAGGCATTAGGACCTTCATCACGTTAGGCGCTTGTCTAGGTGCTCACGTCAATTACATAACACGCTAAAAAATTATAGCAAATATCTTGACCATCTTTTATACTCTAATCAAGGTTATACTTCTCCTTTCTTCTTCGTGATACAAGCCATTCGATTTAGTTCCAAATCTAAATTTTAAGTTGAAAAAGGTGAGCGTCCAAGTGTCTATAGCACCAGCACCTGACCCTAGGCGAGAGCCTAGTAGCCGCCCTTTCAATGCAGAGCCTCACATGGAAATTGTCAAGGCAATCAAACCTCTGCTCAACTTGTCTTGATGCCCACGAAAGTGCACGGTACGCCTTTAATAATACTGTACATCACACCGGAAGTTTTACGAGTTTGTAACCAAAATAATATAATTCTGAAACTATAATATTTGTAATAATCTTAATTTGTTAAATATTTTGAAAACAGCCACGCTCTGTTAAATAGTTTCTAAACTTATAATAATATTTTATTTTTATTTTTGTTAAGAAAACTTTCAAGTTTTAGTAGTTAGTGAAATTGTGCAAGTGCATTAAGTTGGGATGATTATTGAAGGCATAGACATATGGGAAAGACAAATAGGAAGTGGAATAATTATATGAGGGACCCAAAGACTGTATGAACAGTAAGTTGTGTTGGGTGATCCCTAGTTGTAAACAGTTCCAATTGTCTCCTTTGTTGGTGGCTTTGTCTACCCCTACCTCTTGAATCATCTTCATCCATCAACATCTCTTTAATCGTGGCTTCGTCTCAACCTCGCTTATCTTTCTATTATATCCCATCATAAAACTTGGGGCCTTTTCTCCTACTTGTTTGTAGTCAAACTCATTAATGACCATAAACAAACATGCGTATTGAAAATGTGCTGCCTCACCTTTTCAATTATAGCATAACGATTACATTACTCTTACGACTCGTTGCGCGAAAATAAAAAACTGAAAATAACTTTGCAAATATGAAAAAAGCCCACGATTCCGATTTATAGAACTATAATGCTACGGCAATTGCACATCGAAACCGTTATACCATCATGATTACTGTTACAGCATCCGCTGCTATTATTTGAAACCTTAATCTATACCACCCGCCCCTAAAAGCGTTTCTTTCATTGCAACATTTATTTTTTTTCACTCTCAAAATTGATAGAGGCATTCGGTTAAAAACTTCTAGGTTTTTTTTTAGGTAAATTAGCAAAAGAGCAGCCAAATGCAAGCCCATCGTTTTAGCGAAAAAACAGAAAAGTGTGTCCTCAGAAGCAACAACCAAAGAAACCAATTTTTTTTTTTTAATTTTTTAATTTTGTTTTTTGGCAAAGTTAGAAACAATCTCACTTAATTTGCAATAGCAGAAGAAAACATAGATAAAAACCTCAAGTAGTCTAGCTTCACATAAATTAATCCAGAGTTACACATAATGATCACCAAAAGAGAGAAAGAAACAAAAAAAAAAAAAAAGAAACATAGAGAGAATGATGTTAACGATGGCATCGACATGTATGTGAAAAATCATGATAGTACAAGCTTGAAGGACCATGAAAAGGACACTTCACTAAAGCTAGTTTCTTCTTTTTCTTCTTGTGGTTTCATCTTGAATTGTTTTGCATACTAAATGAGGCTCCCAAGAAGGAACTTTTCTACTGAAATATCTACCGACAACCCTCGAGTCCAATATCTGAAGGGCTTCCTCGGACTTGATGCACCTCGGGGTCTTGTACTGATTCACCGACGAACCTTTAGATACGCAAAAATCCATTAGTGCGTCGAAAGTACCTTGCTTGACCACCCTGATCTCCAACGCCCCAATCGAATGGTCCTTCTTTCTGCACCTACGGTACACCGAATCCAATGACGACTCCACCATTGAGCAGCATTCCTCCATTATTGCAGTATCAAGTCGTATCACATCATCATCATTGTTTATAGAAGTAGGGATTCGATTTCCTGATCGGGTTTCGAGTTCCCAAAATAGCACGTAATGGCCAGGTAGTGATGACGTGTCAGCGTAGCTAGTGTACTCTGTGAGAAGGAAGCCGAATGGTTCGACTATGAGTTTCGCTTGTGCCACAGCCTTTAAGAGGTCTTCTTCATTGGTCTTGTCCGTGTCGATGCTCAACACTACATTTCGTCTTTCCACAAAACGGAATTGAGGGGCGTTGTTGTGAAATCCTGTCACCATGAGAATGTCCCCAACTCTGTACCTATATAAACCTGATGATTATTCACAACTGTTAGAACCTAATCTTTAATAATTTGTACTGATTGTCAAACATGAACCAATATCTAAAAGCAATTTTTTTTCTCTAAATTTGCTGAAGATTAAGTTCTCTTTGGAAGATACTATGTTGATTTCATAAGTTTTGAAATATACACCTTATAAGCCCAAGTTCAAAGACATAATACATAACATACTCTGTGTAATATACACATTCAGAATCAGATTTCAAGGAATTCAGAAACATGTAGAAGAGATAAAATCTTGTTTCAATGCTAATGAATGTAAAATAAAGGCAAAGACTGAGGCAAGTGGAAAAGTTACCGGTGAATGTTGTAACAACAAGCTCATAATAGCGACCGATCTGAACATCCACAAGGTCAACAACTTCCACCTTTTCTTCCTCAGATATGTCACCGTCATCGTTACCATTGCAGTAGTACTGAACCTCTTTCTCCTCATGATTGTGGTTTTTGTCCACAGGGATGAACTCAAAGTAAGCCATGTTCGGGAGGAGAGTGTAGGATACCTCACTGGGTTTACACAACGGCATTAGGTTTATCCCCAAATAACATTCGGAAGATCCATACATTGTCGAAACCAAAGGCAACCCACCACTGTAATATTCCAGCGTGGGAATATACTGAGCCATCGAACCCGTAACTATCACTTCAATGTACTTGGTTTTCGGCCAAAGCCTCTTGATGATCCCGTCCCATGATTTCCCACTACACTCCATTTCGATAGAATCAGCCTGTTGTGGGTTTGGCTCATTCAAGATCAACAATACTGAATTTCTGCAACTTGAATCGGTGATCCAATCACTCACACAGCCAGTCCTAATGTTTGAACAAAGCTCTTTCCAATAATTTTCCAAAAACTTTATCGCGCGTAAAAAAGCTGAAGCGAAAACTGCGCCGACCCTGAGGACCTGGTGTCGCTGGACTAGGCCGCAGAGTAGCTGACAGTACATGCTTTGCTTGCTATCGAGGCACAAAATGGTTTCATCTGGGCTTGTGTAGATATTGAACTTGTTAAAGGGTCTGTTTCGGAAGTGATCGCTCTTGTAGTAGCTTGTCAGGACTGGTCTGGCTGCTAGTCCAGATGGGGTTGTGATCTCAGGTTTTATGAACAGAAGGTACATTGCTTTTCCTTGGTCCAACCCGTCCACGTACCTGTCAAATTACACAGGTTATAAAGGTTAATCTCCAACAATTAGACTCGGTTATCAAGAAACATATTTATTTGTTGTTTTTTTTTACTCAGTAGCTTATAATAATACATCATGAAGTTACAATGACCATATGCTTGAAGCCATAAACAAACTCGAACTCATGGCATTTTCAGGATCTTAAGTCTAATTGTCTAATTTATTTTGATAGCATTTCCTAAATAACCAATCAACTTGAAATCTATTTGAAAACTCCCACAATCTGAATGAGCTACTACAAATACATGTCATCGTAATCTTTTCAGAAATGCAGAATTTAGGTTATATATACATAAGCAACATATATATTGACTGTCTTAGTGGTATTAATGTAAAAGAGAAGGGCTATATATTGAGCTGTATAGTTTGTAAAATGTTTTGAGGAAATGCAATTTTTATTTTTAATTTTTCCTACATGGTATCAAGAACAAATACAGACTAGCCTTTTGGATTTAAAGCGTCATCTATTGTGTTTAGGCTATTTGGGATTTATTCCTCATGGAGCAGTTGAGCTTAACTATATCTCTAGGTATATCCCCAGAATTTGTAACATTTTGGTTCTTAATAAAATTGCAATATAAAAAAAGAAGAAAAAAAAAACAAAAAAACTAAGATTAAAGAAGACTTTCTCACTTGTTCATGACAGGCACTTGGATGTTATAAAAGAAAGTCTTTCTGTCCAGCTCCTCTGCCGTCGAAGGCATCATTTTCGGCTTCCCTGCTGAAGTACCTGAGCTGCATTCATAATCAATTACTTAACTTAAGCACTATTTAACTCAATCACAGCTAAAAAAATAAATAAAACTGCACTTGAACTGATACAAAAGTGCACATGTTCCTACTTACTACCTTGTGAGAAGCTCAGTGATGGGTTGAGAAGATATGATAATCGAGTCCTCTCCATTGGCAATTCTGTCGATATAAGGCTTAATATCCTCATAATTAACAATCGGGACTTTCTCCTTGAAGAGTTGCGTATCACAGCGGCCGTCAAGGAATCCCCTCAGGTAATCGGTTTTCGCATTTTTGGAGAGTATATCATCGAGTACTTCTTGTTGCACTTGCTTTGCATTTATGGTCAACTCCTCTAACAGCTTCAAACCACCTTCAGTGTCACTTGGATCACACCTTAATAACATCCTTAACTATTTTTAAAACTTATTTTCCAAAAGCTACTTTCTTTCACAACATCTCTCACATTTACTACTTTCAACTTTTTCACCAAAGTAGTACAAGTAATGACAGAAATTTAGAGAAGAAACAGTGATGGCATTAAAGCTAGCTGCTTTAACCTCTCTTAGTACAGACACAGACAAATTAGAAATGGTTTTGCAAGTTTCTGAAGGAAGAGAGAAGAGAGCCTCTAAAATAGGAAAGACCTCTCCTCTTTTATAACAAGGGTGACAAATTAAGATGGTTAAATAGCCAAATTTCTTAAGAGGATTAATAAATTCAGTGGAAATATATATAGAGACTATGTCAATGGTCAAAATTGCTTTGTCTGGTAACATGGCTTTGTCTGGTAAGTTTTGCTTACATGGCTTTGTCTGGTAAGTTTTGTTTACATACAACTATAGTCATTGGTCAAAATTGCCCTGGAACTTGTTAATTTCTCAATTATTATTTAGTTAAGCTGTAAGTTCAATTAATTATTTGTTTGGTTATAGCTTTTAAATTCAAGCTTTTCTACTTTTTTCTTAAATGCCGGTATGCGTTTACAGCTTAGCAATTAAGTTATGTTTTTTTGCAGATTTAGTCTATGTAAGCTAGAAGTTTTAAACTGGATATATCCAACTCTTTTTTGTTATGAAAAAACTAGCTTATAAGCAAATAAACAGCAACCAAACAAACCATAATGGCTTTAAGTTAAGTTAGGAGCATGCATGTGGTGAAGGCATTTTATTTTCATCATAACAACAAAGAAATTATAAATCAAGAAAATCCAAGTCCCTACCACAGAAACTAAACATCGTGTTTATATAATTTGGGTAATCATAGAATGTGCATATGCTTTACAGCTTTGGGTGCTAAATATTATAAGATCATAACACGAAAAATCATTTCGAGACGTGGGGCCACACGAGCCTTTTCATCTTACATGGATTTAGCCCGTGGGGGTGGTTTTGGTGTTATTAGGTAGACGATGTTTTTTGTGGTGGCATTATACATGAAACAACAGACTTATCTAAGCTTATGTGTGGCGCAGTTTTAGCAAATTTGCAGTGTTAAGAGAGCCGTGCAGCACTGTTTTCGAACTAACTAATCATGTACTCGTCGAAATCTAGAAAATACGAATTTTCTTCTCAAGCTAGCTGTAAAGAGCTTATGTCTGGTTCATCCATTTTGGAAAAACATATTTTGTGAATCGGTTTTGGTGTTAAGTCTCTAATTTACATTGACAATGAGATAGTCCTAGCCTCTAGCTTACTTACAGGGAATGTGGAGTTTTACATTTACTACTTTACTCGGGGATACATTAGTCTCGAAAGACCAAATCCAAAACATCCCGTTCTCCTTTAGTCTCTGCAACGATCACCTCGATATGATTCGTAAACATTGAAATCCTTCCTTACAACACATATAAGGTACTAAACCTCTCTTTCCAACAATCATTACGGGGATTCATTAAAAAGAAAACCAAAACCAAGAAAGATGGAATGTAAAATGTATATGCATATGTATCATCTCATCAATCAAGTCAAGTATGTAAAAGTGAATGGAAATAAGTCATTTGAAAGACCCTACAAAGGGGGTAATCCTAATTGGAAATCAGCCCACACACAACATATAGAGAAAAAAGTCATTTTATATATATTCACTACAAGCCAATACAGTGCATGTTTGCACCTGGACCACACCACCCCTCACTTACAGACAAAATTAGCTTCCCATTCATTTTAGGATTTAGTTTTACACCATGACACATTTACCACCCTGTGAAAATGTAACTATACTCTAAAAATGAAAAATGTAGCTCTTCTCTAAAAATGTAAATTCCATGATACACTTCTTCTTCTTCTTTTGTTCAGAAAACGTTCTTTAATTAGCAATAAAATTACATTAATTTTTCACCTATTTAAAGACAAAAAAAGATAAATAAGTAATTGTTAATAATTTGGCTACAAAACTTAAATATTTAAGGTGTTAAAATCATGTATTTACAATTGTGAATGTGCAATTATGTCAAAGTATTACTATTTTTTCTATATTATTGTTTTTGTTTTTTGCATTATAAGTAAAAAGTGAATAAATGCATGATTTTGAGCTCGAAATAACGTGAAAATAGACAAATTGGATTTTTCTGAGGCTCTTGGCAACTAAAGTGAAGGATTGAAGGCACCTCGAGACTGTTTGAAAAGTGTTTGAAGGTTGAAGATTGAATAAATTGTTGAAAAAATCAAGAACCAATGGCATAACATTTTGGGCCGGTCCAAGTTCCTCACTTGGACCGGTCGAAGTCCCGTTTGACCAGTAAAACTAAGGTCGAACTGGGATTAAAATCAACATTTGTTTTGACACATGCCAACTTCCGGGCCACCTTAATTATGTTATTTTATTCCGAAAATATGATGTAAAATACATTCATTAGAAGTTGAGTGGGCAATAATAAATTGATGAATAGATTTAATTTCAATGAGACCTTTATTCTTTCTTTTCATTGTTCTTCTTCTTGGCTACGACTTAGGAAAGTTTGTTTCTCTAGTAAACTTGTGACACGTCCTAGAAATTGGTTTTCTTCTTTATCCATTAATAAAAGCTTTGTAAGTATATTCTAATCCATGCTTTCTTTAATGAAGATTGTTTTTATTAATATTGACATGAGTTGTTAGTTTTTTTTCTTACCATAAGGAGATGAAGGTAGTTTATTCCCTAATGAATAATCTATTGAACATGATTATAAAATCTGACCTGAAATTAACTAGTTATAACGTTTAGGATAATTTAATGTGTCTAGTAGGCTTAAGAATGGTTTAGAAGTAGATATGGTGTATAATAAATACCCGATAACACTGTAAATTGAATTAAACCAGAATTAACGCACTGTTGAATTCTAATTAATTTTAGACAGAGTTTGATAATTAGGAACTACAGGAGAAAGTAAAGTTATTGAAATCACCAATAAAGGGCAAAACTTTAATTCATTGGTTTAAGACTTTAATTATTTATTATTTTCGTATTTACTGCTCTTGTAAATGTGAAAATTATGTATTTAGGAGTAGGAAAAAATTAAATAACTAATAATCAAATTCAAAATATTTAAAAGAGATTAAATCTTAGATTTTCTAAATCAGTAGCAGTCCCAGAGATTGATAAAGCTGGTACCTTGCCGATAAAACCACACTGTTCTCTAGTACGCTTGTTAGGTTAAAATCTGCGTGTTGTAGGAGCAATCGGTTAAATCGAAGGCGAATAAGATATTAAATATCTTATTCCATACACAAAATATCATAAATTAATATAAAAATTATATTTTGA
>MKEJ01035925.1:0-16420 GCA_001753735.1 Embelia ribes
ACGGAATTCTGTTATTATTCCGTTGCTAAAATTGATTAAAATTATTCCGTTGCTAAATTGTCTCTAATTAGAGACGGAATATTTTTCGTTCCCAAATTCCGTTGCAAATTTTAACTTTTCTTGTAGTGGTTCTTGCACTGCTTTTGTCGCTTAACATTTCAATAACCCTGAATTATTCACTCTTTTTAACATATGATTTTGGCCTCTGCTTAATAAATGTTTAACTATTTTTTTCTAATTTTTTATCTTTAATTTCTGGATCGGCACAAGTAACTTTAAGGTTGTGATTCGGTAGATGTTATAATAACAATTTAACAACAAGACATCAATCTGACGGTTAAGGTAACATATATGAGGATCAGGATTGATGTCTGATATTATATTAAATAATAATTGGTCATAAATTTTTAAAATAAGTAAAGATAAGAAGATATTGTCTAGCATAGGAGTTCATTATATTTAGTCGATGTGGGAAATTTAACAGTAAAAATATATCCCTCAATAATTTTAGAGTTCAATTTTTAACCAACGTAGAGATTTTATACAATATTGGTATTCAATAAAAGATGTGTATTAACTTTCACAAGCCCTAAAAAAATAAAAGAAACAATTCTCATTAACCATTGATTGTCATAGAGTACTATTTATAGCAGAATGATAAAGGGTTATTGAAAAGAATAAAATCATAATTAAATCTAAGTATAATGTATGATTAAATCAAATCATATTAAATTAAATTAAAGATAATACTAATCAAATCATAATTTTTAAATATTTTCATATTTTTTATTAAAGCACGTCGATATATGAAAATATGTATATCATCGATATATTAAAATTAAATTCATAAATTTTAAAAAGATGGAGAAATCGTATCAATTGACAGAGAAAATTATTTTGTTACCGATATTAAATATGTCACCTTGTCCGTTAAAGAATATAAAAATTTAAAAATACTTAAATTGGAATGCTTGCGAGCATTTACTTTTTTACCTTGTAGATGCATTCCAAATATCTTTGAGTAATAATTGATTATATTATTATATTCGCAAAGCAAAAATCAAAACATAAAGACTTATGTTACATGTTTCCAGAATGATCCCCCATGTTTCAATGGAAGTTTTAGAAAATAATATAAAATAATTAAAGTTATTCTTACTAACAATTCGAGCCTTAGTGATTACAAAAGTTTTCTTGTTATCATAATTATTCGAGTTAATTACTATTTAATATACTAAATTTTCATTCATTAATCAATTAATACACCAACCTTAAATTCTATCAATTAGTACATTAAAGTGTAAATTATTTTTTCAATTAGGACATATTTAATACTTTACGTTAAAAAGTTGAATGTTAGCGTACGTTGTACATGCGCACATAGTTTCATTTTACCAATTTGATTTTGAATTCTTACACTTTTAGCCCCACAATTTTAGTATGATAATTTATATTTAACCCATTTAGTTTTAATCGTTATACTTTTGGTCTCGTATTTAAAATAACACATGTGTATATACTTAATATAAGCTATATTTTGACCTCTTTTATTTTAATTCACACATTTTTTTATCACACATTTTAAATAACAATTAAATTTAATATTTTATAAATTTAATTCATTTAATATGAATTTAACTGATGTTATATATTCTTTTTTACATCTAAAATATATACTATACATGTAACTCTATTCATATAATACTTCCATATCATATGAGTACATATATGTTACCAATATTTGTTATTTTGTATGTGGCTAAATCAGTGTGAAAACGAATTTTGTTATTCTTGACAAACTTAGAATGTTTTATTTCATATAAAATTGAAAAGTTACCTTTTGATTTTTCCTAACATAATGTGCCAATCAAAATGAGTTTTTTTTTTTAATATACGTTGGAATAGTAGATTTTTAAATAAAAAAAATTGTTATTTGTATTTTTTTTTATGAAAATTTAAATTTTCTCACAAAATTATAAAACTTTAGATAACGCTAGGGGGAATCATACCTTCATATTTTGTTAAATGATATCTAATTATTCATTTTAAGAAATTATTGAGAAAATTCGATATTGGAAACTTCTAAATATTTGTTCTGGTTAGAAAAATATTTCTATAGGATAAAATTTTAAATTAATGATTTTTTTCTATAAACAAATATTTAATGGTCATATTTTACAGTAACATTTAATGGTTTTTTCTTTTAAATAAATATTTAATGGTCATATTTATCAAAATATTTACTCCTTCAATCCATAAGATTTTTTACTTTTTTTATAAATTTTATAAAAAAATAATTAATGTGATTATCACATTAAATTGAATCAATTATTTTTCTCACATCTCTTTCATGTTATAGAGTAACTTTTGATTATTCACGAGAACATTATAACTTGGAAAAGAGTATTTCACTTTCCCATACTTTCGAGAATTTTCTGTTGGATACGTATTGATATTATATGATAAAACGAGATATCACAAAAAAAAAATGATAAAATGCCATAGTAATAGAAAAAATAGTGGCATGAAAGTTCAACATCAAGCAAGGTAAATTTATAGGTTGCTATCTTTATTTTATTTTAAACCATGTATTTTATTTCTATTTTTTTTGGGTAAAGTTTAAATAAATTAAATTAATAAAATATTAAATTGAATTGTAATATTAATTATATATCTGTATGTTATTTAAAATGTGTGACCCAAAGTGTGAGAATTTAAATTAAAGATGCCAAAATATAACTTATATTAAGTATATATATGCGTTATTTTAAATACGAGACCAAAAATATAACAATTAAGACTAAAAGAGTTAAATAGAAATTATCATACTCAAATTGTGGAGTTGAAAGTATAAGAATTCAAAATTGAAGGGGTGAAATGAAACTATTAGTGCACGTACAACTCACACTTACGGTTTCTGTTAAATATATACTGATTAAAAAATGTAATTCACATTAGCGTACTAATAGGTAGAATTTAAAAGTTGGTGTACTAATTGACCAACAAGTGAAATATTGCTATATTAAATGATAATTAACCTTAATTCTTCCCATACTGTTCATCAACAAGTTATATCATATCTATGTTGGAAGAGTGATCAACTCAAAACCTGAATGTATGTGGAGTTTTCGTGAAACTGACAATTGAAAAGTCTCGCAAATGCTTTGGGGTGAGCTAAAAATCAAATGAAGTTGGAACCTAGAAATAACAAGTGGCACTCCTCCGGCAAGGTACAACACCGATCCCTCAACAAGTAATTTTGATTCGTGAATTTGAATTTAGTGGTACCATGCCAATCCATCTAATGTATTTAGACTCATATGTACTGCATGGTGCAAAATCTAAAGGTCTACTGTTACGTTTTAAAACCACTGGTAGATAAAGACAATAAAATAAAGATGAGGGACATTGTTTATAGTGTGATAGGCGCACATTAACAGTAATGGGTACCCATGCCCGCTTTGCTGCTATCGTCATTGCAGCCTAAGCGAGGGGTATTGCCCTACATTTTTATTTTCTATTTTCGACTATATATATACACATGTATATATGTATGTATATAACCTTTTGGGTTGAATCATCCATCCGTTTGAGCATTTGTACCAGTTTTTCTACCATTTAGTTTCTCATTATATGAGTAATTTTGTATAAGCTTCGGTTTCTAAATTCCCAAAGGGATATACTAAGGTAGATTTTTGAGTGATAATTGTATTATTTACAAATTTTTTTTATTAAACTATTAATTTTTTAACTACTAAAAAACTATAGCATCCTAGGTAAAGATAGGGGAAACTTATTTTTTGATTTTGTTATATAATGTACGATAATTTTAATAATTTTAAGAAAATGTTGAAAAGTATTGATGACTGCATTTTTTTTTTTTTTTTGTGGTAAATCAGAATATCAAAGACTAGTTATAATCTTCACTAACAAAATTATCCAAATTGTTGTCCCAAAGGTAAGACTTTTCTGTCATGTCTGTCTATATATTTTGTTAGGTGATCAGCACAAGTGTTTGGTTATGAGGGCAAGGCATTTTTATACTATGAATTTTTAAAATCAGCCCATAAAATATAAAATTTGATAAATGGTCGATTTTATATCTCGAAGGGAAAATGGTGAT
Source organism: Embelia ribes (assembly GCA_001753735.1). Classification (NCBI taxonomy): domain Eukaryota; kingdom Viridiplantae; phylum Streptophyta; class Magnoliopsida; order Ericales; family Primulaceae; genus Embelia; species Embelia ribes. The sequence goes on from MKEJ01035925.1 coordinate 4,124, forward strand.
CAGTCGACACCCCTCTAGCCTCTGAATCCCAGCATCCAAACACCCTTCTAATCACGATTGATTTTAGTAATACTGATTTTTCCAATTGTACAAATTCTAGAAAGTGAGATTTATAAATTAAATAATTTGATGCGAGTGCTACAATCTATCCGAAGATGAAATTTCATAGAAATTGATTTTATTGAAGCAATGTCAAATGATCGGAACCAAACGGAACAATGTAATTTGACATTTTGAAGCTTTTTCTTAAAGACAAACTTTCAAAATGATCGAAATACATTAATAATTTATAGGATCTTCCTTTAAAACTCGAATGTCATGTTGGTATATATAGCTGCTATAGCATTCGCTACAAAATCAAAACTCTATCACATCTCCCAATAATTGAGGCTGAATATTGTCCTTCAATGAAACTATTTACATGCATTCCAAACCCTATAGTTTGACAATCAAAATTGAAATCCGAAGACATGGATGATCTTGAACTTTGATCAAACGACCTATTTGAAGCTTTTAAGATATTCTAGGAGACATGCTCATAAACTCGTAGACTTGAAGAGAGCGAGAAATTATTCCACTTATATATATATATATGTGCGTGCGCACCCATGCGCTATGGGAAAGGGGAGGCAGAATACCACCTTCTTTTAGCCAATTCCCAGTTCCCCGCTTCTTTGTTCACTCGCTCCCTTTTGTTTTTTCGTTATTTTCTCAAGTATTTGGTGACCACGAAGGTGAATTACAAGCTTAACATTCTCACCACGACCAACCTTCCAGTTCCCGTATTCTTTGATCTATCCCACTCTCTGTTTATTCTTCCTTGTTTTTCATAATTGTTCAATTGTTCAGCTTAAACGAATAGCATCATATTCAACTATTAAAAAATTAGAGTCCAGCAAATGGCTAGAAGGGCGAATCATCTCCCCTTCCAATGTACTACGCAAACATATCATATGCTATGTTACAATTTTTTTCCCGATGGCATTTTCCTTGACCAAAAGGGTTCACATTGCTTTGCATTTACTCATTTTTGTTATTTCTGTGTTATAACCTTAATTTAACTGAAATTCGGCTTCTGCATATCTGCTGATTCTGTTTTCTCCCCAACAGCAACCATAGTTTGAAGCAGACGCATTTTTTGCAATGAATAAAATCATTAACGGAAAAAAAAATGATTTGGTAATAAAAAAAATATATTAGCCGAAAAGAAAAGGAAAGAAGTAACAACCTGAAAAACGAATAAATCATCAGACTAGAAAAGAAATCAAGAAGAAAAAAAAATGCCGAACACTCACAATTACATTCCATACGTTGTTTATGAACAATTTTTTTATTTTATTTTTTAGTTAATGACTTATCTATTTTAATTTTCACCCTTTCCAGACTATGCAATATTTTCTTGTAATGAAAGTGAAAACAATTAGAAACTAATAAAAACAACACTAGTGTAATTAAGCCTCCTTGATCGTCAGATATAATGAAACTAATTCTTTTAATGTTTCAAAGAGCATATAGTGTTGATAAAAACCAATTCATTTAACATGTTATTCAAACTAAAACCACTAACGAATTTATTAGTTTTTTGGAGAATAATTTACATATCAATTGATCAAATCAAGCACATAATGTAACCACAAATACATTTTACATAAGTTTTGTAAATAATGTACGTTTAGTGTGTTCCAAAGAAGGAGAAGCTATGGAAGAAGAAGATCAACCATGGCTAAGATAAACCCCAAAACTTTGGATGAAATTTCAATTTATGCCACTAGAACAAAGCCAACAAGAATTCAAAACCTCTTGTAGCTGAAAGGAGAGGCAAAATTACACAAAAATAAATATACAAATCATGCCAACAACATATATATACACACACACACATATATATATACAAATCAGTGCATCTCACTAGCCAATCTCGCATACAAGAAAGAAGAGGAGGCGACGTGTAGCCCTCTGTGGTTGATAGATACATAGATACGCATATATATAGAGCAAACGGCGCTACAAAACCCTAGTATTCGATTTATACTAATTATCATTGATGCCCCTAGAAATAGGATACTTTATCACTTAGCTCCAGTATCTTTAAAAGTAAAACAACAGGCCCCTCAATTCGCTATCAGTTTGCTTGTGTGTCATACAGGAACCTTGGTTTGCAGTTTATTATTTTTCGCATAGCTCCGATAGGACCATTTATAACCGCATGCATACCCAATGTAGCTAGGAGTGAGCATCGGTTTAATTTAACCGAAAATTAAAGCGATGCTTCATTCAGTTCTGTGATTCAATTTTTTGGTATACTCGATTTTAGATACCAGAAAATTTAAATGATTACAGTCACATCATTTCAGTAAGGCTTTACCAGCCGAATTATGACTGTAGAATATACTTATTACAGTTGTTTGAATTATTTGTATTTTATTGTTGTGTTGGATATAACAGTAGTGGGTAATTATCGATGCACTTTTCGACGAAATTTGTTGTATTATCACCTATCTGAACTATGAACTGAGATATACTACTTATCTGTGAAAAAATGGAATTTATTTCAGAATGAATGCACTTGCTAGAATTTAGACCAAAACCCATAAAACTCAACAGCAACGGACCGAAGAAACTTGATCTGTTCAGGTTAGTCTGTCTCCTATATATATTTCAGGTGGTTTGATTTTTCAATTTTCCCATGTAATTATGAACCGAACCGATCTAACGCACACCCCTAAGAGGAGCTATGTGTTGCATAAAAATGTCAATTCTAGAGATGAAGCTGAATGAGTTCCTACAAAATGCAAATACAAGGCCCAATCTTGAATGCAGTGCAGCAAACTATACATCACCCGCGGATTGAACTTCAGCAAAGAAACCAAAATAATAAATAAAATTTTCCACAGAACAAGGTGTAATTTACGGGGTTGAGTACCTCTATTTCTCCACATTTAGCCGAACATAGTGTAGTTCGGTCAGCAACTACAGACTGGGTGTGAGTCGACTTATATATATATACATATCCACATACTAAATACTCTTTGGAAAACAAAAACACTTATTTGTTGCATACCCTGAAGCCAAAATGTTTTAAATTTCCTTCTGAAGAGAACTTTTTATCCCCCAAATCTGACAACAATGCAGGATATATCATCTTTACTGTCTCTATTCAATGCTTCGGTGGTTAACTGCTTCGCTGCCTTCTCGGGATCTCTTCTGCCTCTAGCGATATCAACTGCCTCCTGGTTTTCCATTACCTGGACTAATACATACATGTTAAAACAGAAAGAAATATGGTAGCAAATAGCCTATTAGTTCAGCTGGTTAGAGCGCCGTGCTAATAATGCGAAGGTTGCAGGTTTGAGGCCTACAAAGGCCATCTTTTTTAAGGTCAAACTCACTTTTTAAGAATAATAATCACTTGGCTTTTGAACTGTTGCAATGCGGTCCTTTCAACGGTTAGCTGCATATTGCGGACTCGTGTTTTCTCATTCGCATTGTAACCTTAGAAAAAGGTTTCAATCAAGCAAATTGGAGAGTTAAATGGATTAATTGATAAAATGTGAAGGTCATTGACTAAAGCCAGATACGGTGTACAACTCTGCTTGGTAAAAGAGGCATTGCTTGTACAGTTATGTCTCTGAAAACTGTTTTCTGGGTTTGAAAACGAAAAATCAACTTCAGGATATTATGCACCAGGCTTATTGGTTAACTAATATTATCCTGAAAACACACATCTTTATAAACCTACAAAAAGTTGTCTCCATTGCTTCCAAAATTTCTTTTGATACAAAAAAGGAATAACATAAAAACAACTAAGTTTTCAGAAGTTTTCATTGTTTTCAATCAGAATTAATATGAACAAGAAGAAGATAAACTAAAAGTTAAGGGAACCTAACCAAACAAACCCTAAATTACCACAGAAGAAATTAAAGAGTTTAACATACATCCACCGTCGGTGTAGAGAATTCATATATCATCGGTCTTCTATGAAAGACATGTGTCCATTTTCACACGTGAGGACTTCCACAAATGGGCATGTGTTATTCATCCAAGCCCGTTAGTATATGAAAACCCATACACCATCGGTGGATTAAAATTAAATTCAAAATAAAACATGTAAACAAGCTCTCGTAAACCAGTTAGTTAGAGCACCCGTTTAGTAAGCGGGAGGTCTTGAGTTCGACTCTCAACGAGAGCATATATTTCATCTCTTTACTTCTACCAAACTCTCAAGAAGAGCATATTTCTTCTTTTTCTTATCCCAAGCAAAAGCAATAATAGATGTATATCAGATATTACCTTCCAAAGACCGTCACTTGCAAGGATAAGAACATCATCATTTGAATTGATGATGGCATCTTGAATGTCGGGGTCGGACCGTAAATGCAATTTAAGGTTTTTATCTCCAAAAGCACGAGAAACAGCCAACTGTCCATTTACTCTAGGCACATCACCTGATAGAGAGTTGCAACAAAACATCAGTATAAACATGTGCATAAGCTGTCTATTACAACTTACAGTCCACAGCATTTTGGGCTAAATTACCAAATAACTTTAATCAAATACATTGTCAAGCAAAAAAGGTTAAAGAGGATTTAATCTGCTTATGAGTTGTGTTATAAGCTTTTATTACTACTAATTTCCAAGATAATGCAACCAAGATCTTGGATATACAAATTTTGAAATTGGTTTAAGAACATATAAATCCCCACCACATCACCCCCTTCATCTTTTTTGAGATGGCCACGTTGCACGACTCATGGGTACACAAGCGGATAAACTCTTATAGATACAATATGGACAAGGCATTATGCACTATGAAAAGAAAGCACGGAAGCAAACATTGAGCAAAAAAAAATAAAAAGTTAAACCAGGTGTAGTTATGAATTTACCTCAAAATTAAACATTCTAACACCATTCAACACCAAAGCCACCGTTAATCCACAAAGATCAAAATTTTTCAGTTTTAAAGTTTTCATGAAGGCACTACATTGAGATAAGAAGTCAACAAGCCACACACGAGCAAAGTAACAAGTTACAAGAAAATGAATAGGAAAATAAACAAAATAGTACTAGTAACTAGTCGATAATACCACTATCTTTTACATCACTAAATTGAAGCTTTCAAGTAAACCTTACTTCAACCAAGTAATAGCACATGAATCACCACCAACCTTTGACTTCCATATAAACCTAACTTCAACCTAGTCATGACCATTAAACTGTTACCAATATAACTCTAAGACCGAGTTAATGTAATAATGGGGATTGAAATTACATTGTTAATCAATGAAGAACAATTTTTTTTTTCTTGTTTGGCAAGCACCTGATATTCCCACTCCATGTGTTGAATGTCAAATACAATCAAGTAAAATGACAAGTTCTCAATAGTTGATAAATCACTATTCACAGAACATCAGTTTTAACACTCGTTATCCACACAGGATAGCACAATCAGGCAATTGCTTTTAATTGCAATCCACGCAAAAACCTTTTTGACCATCTGATCATACGTTAGTTATTTTTGTTATATAATCTAATGGACTAAAAAAGTGTATTGCCTTGGACTACAATCAAAAGAAATTGCAGCTCCCAATTCCCTATGCTAACTCCTAAAGAATGTGATTTGCTCGAAATCAATTGCTCAAAGACATAAAACCAGTGTGCTAAAGCCTGTCGGAGGACTTCTACAAGATACACTGTACAGATCTAGCGAAAAATCCAAAACGAAAATTCAAGTGACTTTTTATTCCCCTTTAAGGAAAATAAGCGCATGGCCAATCAATATATGAGCAAAAGTTCTTTTCAAGACCACATGGAATAGATGTCGGCGTAACAGATAAATTATCCCATCATCCGACAACTTTAATACACGACAAAAACAAGTCGACAAAAAGTAAACAAAATGACTGGCAGATTCTTAAAACAACAATATCTTTGATATCATAATAAGCCAACACAAGATTTGGACCCTTTCGCAGAATAAGATGATCCCATGGGCTTAAATTCTCCTTCCTGTAAAAGCCAATTAATACTTGGATTCTGAATGTCAGTTAATAGATAGTATAACATAACAGGAAACATATGATATAACATGCAAAAATGGAATAATCGTAGATGACTTGGAGATTCCAAGTTACAAACTTCTTGATATTCCAAGAAAATAAATAATATATACAGATAGCAAATGAACTCACAGAAAAAGGTATTCACAGATAACCTGGTAGGTTTGAGACGAAACCACCCTTATTTTCGATGTCATCTCGTTCACTGTTAGGCTCATGGTCAGTAGTCATAGGTACTGCCCCACCCTTTCTAGAAAGAACAGCACGTGAATCCCCCACATTGGCCACCCATAGCCTCCTTCCATTTATTAATATCGCTGTAACAGCGGTGGAACCACCTCTTCCCAGATCAGAACTGCTGGAAAGAATTGATTGGTCGGTCTTTTCATAGGCTTTTGTGATGGATCTAACTGGGTCGCTCCAAAACTCTTCCTGAAACACAAAAGGCCAAAAGCTAGGCAATGTCAGTTTTGGGTTAATGCTTGTAAGAACTTAAATAAAGTATAACTTCAATTAGTACAATGAAAATGCTATAGTAGGAGCTCAAAAAGAAAATAAAATTAGAATCGCCAACATCTTCTAATCCTTCTCATATCCCCAGTTGGTGCCCCCTTCTCACAATGGAATGAAGGTCCAACAAGAAATTCTTGTTGGGGTATAAGCCTTTATAGTGAGAGTGGGGGAAAATTATTCACTGCCACCGTGATAAGTGCCTCGTGGTACTACTGATGGTGCAGATAGAAAATATGGACATGAAGTAAATCTTCAATCTGCATACTTGATGGTACCATGTAGCATAAACCACAATAATATCATATAAGAATTAAACAAGATATGAGCAACAGGAATAGGCGTAGAGGATCTTGACACGTATAGAATGACGACACAGTGGTATTAATATTGAGATACTATGACCGCCAATTGGTGCTAACCCACAATGTGCTAATAAATTCAGAACATAAGATTTCATATGCAACTTAACCATGCATGTAGAATGTTACATGTTTGCTACCACATTGAATCACCTCACCTCTTTTAAGATGTTTTTGAACAAGTGCTTCTGTAGGTAGGCAGGCACGCTATCACCCGAATGGCCGTCGAAGATACCGAAGAGCCCAAGCTCGTGTTCATGTATCTGCATGAATTTAGCGACGTGGTAATCCTCGATAGGATGATTAGCCTGGCCTTTCACCAGGCTAAACCCAAACTTGATAGGGTCCTTGCGGCTTTTTCCCTTACCCGAGGTATTTGAGGATTGGGATCCCACACACTGAGCAGGATTAATATAAATTCAAAAGGTTAGTATAAGGAAGCAAATGAACAAAATCATTGCATGAGCTTGCCAATCAAAACTAAAGCATTTCCCACGGTCAACATGCTGAAGTTCACATGTCCAAAAGAAATATATAAGACTAAAAACCAAGGCTACTAAGTTTGTTGCTTAATTAATTTCTTTGCAATTCAATCTTTGCCCATAAAGATTTTGAATAAAAACTGGGAAAAAAAAAAAGGATAGCACAAAGGGATATTTCAAGTCTATGATGTAAAAATGCAAGCTTAGACTATGTAAGAACTTCCAACTTTACTTCAGCTCTGAGAAATGCTTCATACATATGGTCAATCCCTATCTCAATTTAAAGATGAAAAAATTAGAAAGTTCAAAATGATTTTCGGGCAAATTTGTTTTTTCCAAAAATAAGGAATAAACACAGGACCAATTAGTCCGCCTCTTCCCTCGGACACAATAGTCCTAATTTTTTAGTGCTAATCAGATCGACGGGACAATTAGAACAAAAACCCAAGACCCTAATTTGCATGTGATAGAACACAAAGCAAATATAGGTAATCAAAACAATCCCTCATAATTCATTGGAAAAAATTGCAAGCGTGATTGGAGTAGTTAGCCTAATTTGTTTCATGTAAGATAAAAGAAAAATAAATGCCCAGCACAACAAAGAACCATATAAAAAGTATCAAAACTTTTACCCTTTGTCACAACAGAAAAATCAAGTCAAGTGAAAGCAAACATACTAAAAACTGTTGAAAGATGTGGAAAGTACCTGCACACAACCATCATTAAAGCACAAGAAGCCCATCAAACAAAATTAGACTCACAAAAAACTTTGGTACTTATTGAGCCAAACTAATAAATATTGCATGTGAAAAGTAGTCAATTCAATTTTTTTCATATATTTTACCAAAAAAATTCATATGTGGAAGAAGAAAAATATATACCCAGTACATTAAAGACCCATATAACAAAATCGAAACTTTTACCCTTTGCTACAACAAAAAAATCATCTCAAGTGAAAATAAACATAATGAAAGCTCTTGAAAGATGAGAAAATTACCTGCACACAACCATCATTAAAGCACAAGAATCCCATCAAAAAAAAAATTGGAACCCACAACAAATTTGGTACTTATTGTGCCGAATTCATAAGATCTACAACTTATTTTGCTCTGATCAAACTGTTCAAAAAAAAAAAACCCACTTCAAAAAACTGCAAAGGTCATTGAAAAACAAAACCCTTTAGTTCAAAATGCAAAATAAATCACAAAAAAGCGTACCAAAATTAAAATTAAGAGCAAGTTGGAGATTTTAGGACTAGGGCTTGTTTACCAATTTGAAAGACCCAGAGGATTTTCAAGGAACAAACTCTCGGTTGCTTTTGTTGCCTTTGTTTCCGCTTTACACGTTTTGCTAACATACGAGATACAATGACACGAAAATTTAAAAAACCATATTTGCCCTTTAGATAAAAAGTAGATTTTGACCGGTGATGATTTTGGCTGGTGATGGCAGTTAATTAAGTGGGAAAAGTTAAGACAGGGGCAAGATAGAAACATACTAGTTTTAGGCTTTCTTTTTTTCCCCCTCTATGCATTGAGGATACGTGAAGCTCTTTCGTTAGCATCTTAATTTCAATTTTTGGTTTTCAAAAATTGAAAATTGATTTGTTTATTAATTTTTTAGTTTTACCTTTTAAAAATTAAAATTTTTCAAAAGAGTAATACTAAAAATTCATTTTTCTAACTTTCTGTAACTCAAGCTGAAAAAGTAAAATTATATCACATTTTTTATAATAAATATACTCCAACTTTCTATTTTTAATTTATATATGTAACTTAATTTTTCTATCTTCAACCTTACTAAAAAAAATCTTTAAAAAATTATAATAATGATAATTGTGATTTAATTTTATATTCAAAAATAAAAAAATTCACTCATTTATTCTAAATTATCTTTTAGTCTGATTTTTTTCTGAGTTAAAATACCATAATTTTTTTTTTAAAATTAATTACTTTTTGTATAACAGCATAAACCATGATAATAAATATTTCATGAAATAAATTGTGTACATACAATATACTTATTTCACTCTAATAATCCAAGTGAGTGAAGCTAAAAAATAAACAATTTGTTCAAAAGTTTTGTGGATAGAGTAAGGATTGAGATAAGTGAATCTTGATATATGATCATTAAATGGTATGTGGTGCTTCAACATACCTATATTTTTTGCATTTTCAAAATTATATACATTTTATTACTTACTATGTATAATAAAAAGAATGAAAAATATACATTACACAAAATAGTCATCATATTAAGGTTTAAATTTTATTATTATTTTTTTCTAGTTTTACAGTTTGAAAATTATTTCCTGAAATTGTTGACAAACATATTTTCTTATAGAGAAAATTGAGTTATGAAAAAATCTCAAATCACATGTTTCAAAAGCTGAAAAATAAAATGTTAACCAAAGGAAAGATTGTTATTAAGTAACTTGTTAGCAATACTAATTATCAAGAAAAGGAAACATCTTTACAATATATATGAAGCAAAAAAAGAATTCAAATTAAAATATCTTTGTATGGTTGGTTCTAGTTTCTCCATTTTAAATTGTTTTGGGACATTTGGGGGGTTGAAAATGCTTTGACAGAGTACAGGATTTGAAAGCATGAAAAGCCGTCTTCTAGGGCCCCTCACTTTCTCCCCACCAATCAAGCTCTAATTGACAGATCTCTACTTTTTTGGCTTCATTTTCATTAGGCATTTAGGATCATTACAATTTGCAAGTTTCACTCTTGTACATAATCGCACCCAGCACTGCGAAGGTTTTGTTTTGGAAAGCGCCATTGTGGCAATATTTGGTGTTGGAACTTTTAAAAATTTCAAAAATATTGGGCTTATTTTTTTTTTAATTTTGAGTCATAAAATGATTGAGATTCACTCATTGGAATTTGATGATTTCATATTCTTTCAAAAATCCTTTATAAGGTCTTTCCAACGAGTTATTAATAAGCCCGAATTATTGTTGGGTGTGAATGACATATGACTTCAAAATACTGCTCTTGAAGTGGGCAAATATAAAAAAATAAGTGGGGATAACTCATTTAGAATTATTCCACGTCGACTTGGTTTTAAGATAAACAAGTTGTACATATAGATATACCAAAATATTTGGTATAAGGATTGGGTCTCTTGGAATAATAATTTATGAAAAGAGAATTATGGCTCGTACTTGTTTGGTCCATATTTATGTGGGCAGAAATTAATTAATTTAGATTTGGGTTTTAACAATGAATTGGGTCATCATAGAGTTGACCTGCGGTCCAATGCGGCTGAGTCGGGTCCCTTTGACCCATGATTTAGCTTACGGGTCGTTTTTGATCCATGACTCGTTGGCGGACAGGTTTGACATGCGAATTCTCCAAGAGACACAATGTTTTACTTAAATGCGAAAAAATACCATCTATTATGAAAAGGCAAAACTTGCACTCTTTAGCCCATAAGTTATAACTATTTGCGGTTGCATACCTATAATTAGAAAATGTGACTTTTGGAGTGACCCTTTCCTTTTTATAAATGCCAAGCGTCTCCCAAATATTTTAAATGCATTATATTTACACCCAAAAATCTAAATAATACACTGACACACATCACATATTTTTTCATAATATTTTAGAGAGCCATAAAGAGTATCGTATTGCGAAAGAACTGATTGGAATTTGGAGTGTCGTTTCTATTTGAACTTGCGAGAAGGTCGTTATATCTTAGAAATCCATTATTCATGACGGTCTGAAACCGAAAGAGGCCGGACAATAAGGATTTAAGAGGACAATATAGTACACTGGTCTCGTCTTGGATTAAATTCGAAACCATTGAATTGTGAGTCTACTACAACTTTCTATATGAATCATATAGTTATGAAGACGAAAATCTTGACAAATAAGCTTTCTAATTTTTTTGTTATAATTTATTTATGTCATTATTGATTTTTAATTTAATACAAAATTATTGTAGTACGGAATCAACAATCTTAAATCCTAATTTTTCTATAATTCCATAGTAAATACTTTTCTGAATAGAATATGGAAAGTTATATTGTAACATAAACTAAAATTAATTTTGCACTAAAAGAAACTGGTTATGTTTCATTCTGTCATTCTAATCTGTTCATATATTGATAGTTTTGAAACATTGAGAAAATTGCCATAACTTAAATATAATTTTCTGGAACCGTGTGCATATCTGGAAAGTTGTTCATATGCTACTCTTAATTGGTTAATTGCAAGTGATATTTGATAATTTAGATCCATTGGTTAGTCAGCATTGTCTGAACCTTTTATTAAATATTTAAAAGTGTTACAAAATTATCTAATAACACAAAATAAAAAATAGCATAAAATTAATAAAAGCATGGGAATTACGTAATTCAACATATAAAATTATCTAATAACACAAAATAAAAAATAGCATAAAATTAATAAAAGCATGGGAATTACGTAATTCAACATCAAGCTTAATTTTAGAGCTAAACTTGAGCTTAGTCCACGGGAGAATCGGTATGCTTTTATTTTACGCATGGAAATTTGAGGTATTAAGAGATAAAATATTTGTAGCACACTCTTATTTTTTTATTTCTATTTTTCTCTTTCTTTTCTCTCTACTATTTTCTTTTCTTATATTTTTCGATCTTTCGCTGCTTCTGAAATGAGCAAAAGAATGCTCAATTTATAGGGAAAAAATGGGGGAACATGGGAGCGTTGATAATAAATGATGGGACTGTGCTTGCGTCAATGCTTGCATCATACATAGTATTTTCATTTAATAATTGAACCCTATGCTTGCATTAACCATATTAAAATTATTTATAACACTTTCCTTTGGATGATCAAGAATTATTCGATATGCAGGTATTGTCTCCCTCTAATTTAGCACTTGGTTCTTCTTCCA
>MKEJ01035926.1:0-10621 GCA_001753735.1 Embelia ribes
AATTCACTTTTTTTTTTTCCATTTTTTTTCATGTTTTGAGGGATGAATTTGTGTGGTCCATTCATCCTGTATGTGAAATTATAGTTTCGGGAAATTACTTTTCATGTTTATTCAGGATGAGTGAAACTAATTGGCAAACTGAAACCCATAATCAGTGTATGTTTGAGATGAAAAGTAGTATTGGGATTCGGCTATTATGATGACAAAAATACTCGAGCTTTGTCAACAGTAAAAGGGATATGGGAAAGATAAATGTCACAATGTACCCTCTATGATATTAATTTCTTTCAGGCCATCTTTAATTTTTATAGTGGGTATATAGTAGGTAAACATGCATACTCGTACATTTGAATGAATATTGTGTCTTAATATGTTTACCATATTAAAAAATCCTTCCTTTGTTGTATTAGGAATAAAGTAGAGTTGAAAAGTTGAAGGTGTGAGGGAGAGAGCCTATAATTGACCATATGTAAAGACCTAGTATTATGATGTCTAATGATATTAATAAACATTCCACAGGCCTCCTATAATCTACCCTTCGGATGTAAATATTTGACTCTGGAGACTAATATATGTAACTTTAAGTGTTTTTCCTTGCAGTTATGTATGAGAATTAAGCGTTTTTCCTTACAGTTATATATGAGAATTAAATGTTTTTCCTTAGTTGTGTGTTCCTCCCTTGTATGGAATATATTCAAAATTATGCTTGATAATTTTTTAGGTTAAAATTACAGGAATGTACTAGCTACCCTTGTAAAATCTTAAGCGATTAGGAAAAATTACAGGATGTAGAGCAGTTACATAAATGAGATCTGAATTTGATCCAAAATTTCCTTTTACTTATGGACACAGTAGTACATTTATGGCGTTTGAATTAACTCACGGAAAGCCTGTTTTTGGGATTGACTAAGACAGATATAGCCTTCATTTGGTTGTGCCATCAAGTTGGATTAACCATTTTGATCAATTTGGGTGTGAAGCTGTTTATGATTAATCTAATCTCATGGAGGCATATGGAGCTCTTTTATTTTCATTTTATAATAGGCAGGAGATAACTTCTATTCAACAAATCTGATGATGATTTGTTTTTATGTTGAGGCTGAATGGCGGGCAATAGGGGTGCAACAGAGCCGTGGATGGGTCCATTATGCGATCCACCGTCCAGAGCCACATATTATGCTTTTCAGGAGGCCTCTCAACTATCAGCAGCAGCAAGAGAATCAAGCTCCATGAAGCTTTGATATTTTCTAAAACTGTGTTTGCTAAGAAATGTAGTCATGGTAGCTAACACCCTAAGGGTATCGAGTTTGGTACTTTTAAAACTGGGTTTGCTACTGTTATCGTTCATTTCGCTTACAACTTATGGTTTAAGCCCTATGCACTTGTTTTGGTCGTGTATCAGTCATTGCTTCTACATTTTTTGTATTGGAAATGGGATTTAGGATTTACCAGTGATTCCATCTCCCTCCCATATTGGTTAAAAGTGAATTTTAGTGTGGTGCTAAATATTTGCAGTGGATGTGGTGATATTTCTTTTCAATCGAGAATGTGGGTGTTTGGTTGTGGTTCTTGTTGATTTATGCCATTGAAAGGGGCATGTGATGCAGTCACAGCGACTTGCGGAAAATCTTATAATTGTTATTCCTGGTCTAGCTAATACGTGGATGAGTCTGGGTGTGTTGTGAACAATACGTTGGATGCGCATGTAAGTAAATTACATGATTTTGTGTAGGATTTTGGCGTTTCACAGCTTCATCTTTGTTGAATGTTGCCTTCTGGATTTCTTAAGTTCCAAATTGAACATGTCGGTTTATGTATGTAAGGTGTTGGATTTCAGAGTGTTGATCAAATTTCAGTGCTTTTGAGACTGCGAATTGCATAGATTTCTGACTACTATTGGCCCAGGCCAACTAGATGTATCCTTTCCACCGGATAAAATGCCTAATATTTATAATGCTCTGGTGGTTAAGGGTTGAGATACGGCCGGGCAACCAATTTATGTGACTTGCGAGGTATAGCAATTGTTAGGAAACAATTGAGTTTGAATTCGTTAAGACTATCATCAGATTCGTATCAATATCAACTTGCATTAGTAGACATTGAAATGGGAATGTTCAATGGTTTTGATTGTTTCAACTTATATTTATTTTGTTGAAAATTCACTAATCCTTTTCCTTTACTATGATATGCCCCGTTGCCTTAGTAAAAATCTGCTTATAGCATAAAATGAAAAAGAAAAATGTTTAATCAAGAAACATTATTCAAGATATACACTAAAGGTTTATATTTGATATTGTCATTTGAATGATTTTGTTGCATGGCTGTAAATTTGTGTTTTGAGGGATTAAGAAACTCCTTGATCTATCTATCCCATCGAAGATTTTCTGTGCCTCTCTTTAGGTATCTCTTTGAAAAACTTAAAATTTAAATTCTTAAAGTATAAAAGATAATGTTAGGAGTAAGATAAAAATACTTTGATTTTTTTAACATTATTTAATATTTGTTATTGTTAATAAAAAACCATATTATTTTTCACTTTGTTTACTACTTTCGTTGCCTATGCTATTTAATGTGTCGTCTTTATCTCCTCTTAACATTCCCATCATTATCTATTCCACTCACCACCTCCAGTGCCTCACCGATGTCACCGCATTTAATCCCCCGAAAGCGAGCATTTTGTTTTTCTCCATAACAACTGGTGGAATTCAATTTATTGAACAATTCTTAAACATTGAGGTCTTAGTTTTGGTTTTATATATGCTTTAGTCTAATTCTGGTCAGCTTCTTGATGAGCCCACATATTCATTAAACTGGGGCAACAGTGGTCATGGAGATGGAATCCACTGATTGGGTGGGTTGACGGCATTAGGCTGTGTTAACCGATTTCTTGTCCACTTGGGAGGGGCATTTTTTAGGTTATAAAGGTGACGGGCAATATAGACGTGGCTGCCGCTGATTGGTTGGGTGAGAGAAACGGCTCCATTTGTTGTGTGCGGTGGGTTGTGCTGCACACAGAGAGGTTTAAAGAGAAGGGAATGGGAAGGTCGCGTGAAGTTTCCTTCCGGCTGATATATAATTTCATGAATGGTATAGTGGGATGGTCTTTTCTAACTCTGCAGAAGGGCCACACTGACATCATTTGTAGGCTTCCTTCTTGATTATGTAATAGATTTAAATAAAATTGACAAAATGAATTCAAAAACATGTAACTTACAAAATAATTTTACAGGATCAATCTTAGAAAAATAAGAGGCGATTTGTTCACCAATTTACTTGAAATTGTACAATGAATTCGAAATTAAAAAAAAAAAGATGCGCTCGAGAAATGAAGTCAAAGTGAGGCCAGGGAGAATGGTGATGCAAAGGTGGAAGCCCAAGAATGGACTTGTACCAGCAGAGCTCAATCCGCCACCACTGGAGAGGATTCTGTTAGTGGAGGAGCTGCAATTAGGAGCTCTGAAACTGCCAAAATATATGATGTGATCAGAGTTAATTGTCCATGGAGGGAGAGGGGAGAGAGACCAGATGGGAAACAGAATGGATGAGAGAGAAAGAGAATGGCAGAATGATGGAGAAAGATGCTTATATATAATGGCATAATTGTAATTAAGCTACAGTTAGCAGAATGGAGCTTAAAACTTGAAGCTTTTTTTGGCTAAAAAAGCTAGAAAGCTCGTGTTATGAGCTGGACATCCACACATGGTGTAGCTTAAAAGTCGAAAAAGCTAAAAAGCTGAGCTTTTAAGCCAGAGCCAAACAAGCCCTAAATAAAATATCATAATATAATATGGGACCTATGCACTTTCAGCCTGATACTGTGATGGGACCTAGTACACGGGGCTTCATAGTCCAGTCACTGAATTCCAAATTAGACAATTTTTTTTTCATAATTTCACCTCAATAACATAAAAATAAACAAATTATAACAAACATAAAGAACTCAACCAAGACAGTGAAACTCACCACAAGCTTTTCACCTCCTCCGAGCGTAAGGTCTACTTCAGATACTGAAAAGGAGGATTCTTGAGTGCTGCATTCTCTGTGCTTGTCATGGCAGTGAAGGTATCAAATATTTCTAAGCACCACAGACTAAAATAATGCAGACATGCACCCCAAGACAGAAAAATATCCAACTGAAGAAAACATAAAAAGGATAATAGACAAACCTGTCAGAAGTTATGTTCCTAAATCGATCATCATTCTCATTCTCAGCAATGAAGTGATTTGCATCTGCAGCAATGACCAGTAATTAAAATCCATTTGAAGAAAAGATGAGGACTGAGGATTAAAGACCAAGGAGATATATATATATATATATGATTTCGCATAAGTAGCAACTTACCAACATGAATTTGACCAGGTCCTGAAGAGTGCTCACATACTAAAGAAACACCAGAAATAGACAGAGGAATCCGAAGAGGATTTTCCAATCTAATGTCAACTTTAATTGCTTCTGCAAAATGGATGGGCCCACATGTCAGGGGAATATAAAGGCATAATGGAGACATATCACCGTCACTGATGTTAGGGAAGAAAAGATCATTCGAGCTTTTCACCAATATGCACTGTTTCTAAGAATGGTAAAACTCAACAAGCCTGCTGATGCAGTTAGTTTTCATCCATGCAGTATAAAAATTGATATTCGAGGAAGCACTAGTCTCATGTTATAACATGCATCATGGGTATAGACACGTTAAATGTCATTTACAAGATAGCTATGGGAAATGGACTCTTAAGATGTGGTAGCTTATATCAGTTTAAGCTAGTAAAGGTTCACATCCAAAAGCGGATGACCTTTTTGGATTCCTTCCCCTCCCCAACAAGAAGATGAAATGAGAGAAGAAACACAAAGGACAATTCATATAGAATGCAATTAGCATTTCCTATAAACCAGTAAGTCATCACGTGCTATGCACGTGACAAATAAGAATTTAAACTGCATTATATTATTAATTTTAAGCAATAATTCCCAAAATCTAAGTATGTGATTCATTATATGCAAGTCTACTACAATGGAAAAATAATCTTTTGTTGTCCAAATCATGTTTTGGTTATTTATAATCTTTTTATCTCTTATATTTCAACTCTCTTTTTTTTTTTTTCTAAATTAATATTAATCAAGTAGCTAGTAAACTTGAAAATTTTGGGAAATTTTGTTCTCAATATACTTGATAAGTAATAGTTACCTTTTTATGGGTATGCAAACTGATTACCTCATGTAAGAGAATTTATCTTTTACACCCAAGTCATGGCAATGTGGTGCCACAATTATTTTAAACCACAAAATAGGCTTCTTATTATTTACAACTCTT
This sequence comes from Embelia ribes, assembly GCA_001753735.1. NCBI lineage: Eukaryota > Viridiplantae > Streptophyta > Magnoliopsida > Ericales > Primulaceae > Embelia > Embelia ribes. The sequence goes on from MKEJ01035926.1 coordinate 5,313, forward strand.
TTTAGTATCTTTTGCAATAAATTTTAATATACTATCTTATGATCCATTTGAAACACTCAACCCACTACTGATACGAAGATGAAATACACCAATAACTTATTATCTGAAATTCATATTAATTATCTAAAATATTTTGAAATACACTAAATTAAATAAAATCAAAATAAATAAAGTCTATTGTTAGCCTATGTCAATATTGCCAAGTGCAAGTTTATAGCCTACACCTTCCAAATATAAAAAATGGATGTTATAACTAAATCTTAAATACATGCTAGATTAAGCGTAGAACAAATATGAGAGGGGAAAATTAATAAAAGAAAGAAAACGTAATTGTTCCATGAAACAATTACATAACAGAGTATATGTCAATGAGACTTGACCTATCCAAAGTATAAATAATCACTAAACCTTGAAAAAGTTACAAACCAAAAACATAAACAAGAAAAAAAATAAATAAATAAAAATTTTCATCAAAAGTAATAGATTTATAAAAGAAATAAATTTTAATACATCGACGATCTATGCATTTTCAAACACCAGTGGCCCTGGATGAATAACAATGCATTTGGGTGGCCTACATGTAGGAGTAGACACGTCTTTCATCCAATGCGGATGGCGTATAGAATCCCTACACCGATGGTGGATGTAAATTAAATTGTTAATAAAAATCAAAACTTTCAGGATAAATGCTTTTTGTATAGTTTTTTCTTAATTTAAAATAATCGTAACAATATCATTTATGTCTTTTGTGACTATTATGATTCCATCAAATTATGAGAATCACATATATTTAGTTGAATGATCACAACATCATCATCTAAGAACACCCATGAAAAATAAAGAAAATAATTTAATTGACTTGAAAATGTATACTTTTTATTTTTTGGGCCTAATATCATCGTGACATAATTATCGATATATCATTTCATCTGAGACAACATATAACAATAGCATATGTTCTTCATGGGAAACTTGTACTTCAATGAAAAAATGATTTAATGAGAAAGTAAAATCATATATATTGATTCCCTTTTTATCCTTTATAAAATATGGACAAACTAAAGTTAACAATTCTTAATTTACGGAGAAACTATTTTTTGTTCAAGAGAATTCTATACAAAATGAAAAAAACATTATTAAAAATTATATCACTAATTAAAAACCTTATACATATGTCCATAGTGTGTTTTTGGTTCTGTCAATATAGAGTAGTTATGATCTTTTCATAATATACAACTTGAAACAAACTTCAATCAATTTTTATTGATTTTATATAGTTATCATCTTTTCATAAATCTACAAAATAATAAAAGGTTCAATTGAATTTTAGAATTAAGCATTATCAATATAAAAGAATATCAAACACATATTAAACACAGCTCACGAGGCAATTCACTTTATTCTTGTAAAGAAATCCTATTAAAAACGATCTTATCTACGTTACCCATATTTTACTTAATATAAAAATATTTAAAAATAGAATTACATCAACGAATAGATTGTGTGCACGTTTCTAATTGGTAACATAATTGAATTCAAAAGTTAACTTGAAGTAGTAGGTATAGTTTGGGCTACCAACTTTTTACATTTGAAATAAAAATTAATATTGTGAGAGTTAAAATACCAAATACATTATTATAATAATGTGTAGTTAAAGGGAGAGGGGAGAGATTTATTTAATTAGTGTTAGATATCATTTACAATTTTGCCATAATAAATTTATGTCCCATCATTTTTTAAGTTGTAATTTTTGTAATTGAGTAAAGGTAATATTGGTAGTGAAAAGGAATTTAAAAATAATAATTCTTTTGATATTGGTAAAAGGTATATATATCAATCATAAAAAAAAAAATAATAAAAACATAGGTGTCAGTAATGCATATTTTAGCAATGTTAATAATTCTCTTGACTCATAAAAAAGATATCAACTCCCCGACTTATTTTTTTAAAAAATATAGTGGCGAAACGTCACCGTCACTCATTTTGGAACTAATTTTTCAAAGGAGAGTCGCTAGTTTTCTACATCGCATAAGTATGTTGCGTACGGGTGTCAAATATCTAGGCGCATTCGCATTTGGCGCAAGCATAACTAGTAGACATTAATAATTTGAATATGAGAAAGCATATACTAGCGTAAAAGAAAAACAAACTTTGGTCATATACTTGTAGTATTCACCACTTTGAGAGCTAGCAATAGCTTATTTGTTCGAGAGCTGCTTTAGTCCGATTAACTTGTGTTTTATTGGTAGCCATGCCAATTCAATAACAAGATTGAAAGTAGCTAGGGTTTGGTTACCGAAAACAAAATATTGCGTTTATATTCACAGTTTCTTGAATATATTTAATTTTCTGCTATTTTCACATATATGTTTAAGATTAACAAACATTTAAAAAATAGTAATTACTTCAAATAACTTCTGACGTTAAAGACGAAAATTCTAGTTTGGAAAAGCTTGCTCAACAATATAGTTGGAATAATTAAAAGTTTGGTATAGTGTGTCGGTGTCTAATCTGTCAACAATGGGATAGCCATGACCTAGCTTTACCACGTGATTTGAAGAAAACTAAATTCCTGTATTATATCAGTAATTTTGTGAACCAAAAAGTTTGAAAAGAACTATCTGTACTTTTTTGTTTAGTTTCCAATGGGATTCCAATTCTTAATTCTAATAATTTCATCAAATGTATCATGATTTATTATATTTATTCAATGTGTGAAATTAAATATGCGAGCTGGTGCACACACACACATATATTTATAGTGTAACTCTAGCTAGGCTGTGTTTGGTTTCCGAGTCCCACATAAGTTAATTATGTAGAAGGGAATGCCATGAGTTTAGTTGCACAAACGGATAAATTAGGTACCAAAATATTGGGTGCCGAATCCTGGAACCTGTTTGTTATATGGCTCGAGCTCTACAAGTACGTCCCTAACCGGGTATTTTACGCTCGAAAATAAATGATAAGTACGTCCCCGTTTGTCGTATGAGCACACCACTGAGTTGCTCAGCGTACTCTAGATTTGACATGTGAGTAGCTTAGAGACGGAGTTAAATAAAACTTTCGATGACCAATGCTAGCAGAGAGTGAAATATTATCCAACTTAGGCGCGTTACGTCTGTCGGGGCAACCACCAAGCCTCGTGTCCCTCAACGCATGGTTATAATCCATCATGAAACTCTCTCAAACCAAGTGTGATATCGATTTTCACACTCAAGTTGTAGTTCAATACAAATCAAGTTTCTCACTGTGGATCAAGCGCAACTTAGACCAATAAAAAGTTTAGCTCGGCTCGAATTCACCCTAATATTTATTACTCGAAAGTTTGTGTTTTAAGTGGCTTCCTATCTTTGAGTAAGTGTAACGGAATAGTATTGAATAGTGAATATCAAGCATGTAATTTTATCCCTTCTTTTTGACATTTTATTTTTATTGTTCATTTATAATTTCTTTATACTGATTATTTTGTAGCATCTTTCTTGTTTAGGTGTTTATTTGCTCATCTTTTAAACAGAAAAACTAGTTTTTTTTCTTCATATTATGGAAATGACTAGATACACGTAACTTTTAAACTTCTATCCTTTTAACGTGTAGCTTGTACGATGCACAGAATGTATGGAATTATTTTTTCTAAAATTATTAATTCAATTTTTAGTGATAATATTTTGTATTTCCTTTTTTGTCATTATCCTTACTTTTATATTTTTTATTGATTGGTTTATTGTACAGTAGCAATGTAATTTTTTCTTTTTATCATTTCCATAAAAATTTATAAATTTCCCATACTTATTTAACTCAATTTTTTATGAATTTAATATATACCAATTGCATAACAACTTTTATATTATTATATATTACCCTTACATTTTACATAATATGCGAAATTTTACCCATAAACTGGCATTGATATAATAAAAAAATAATTTTTCAATATAAATAATTTTCATCATTTTTAAATTATAATTTTCATCTAACATACTAGGTAAAGTTTTTTATTCTTGCCTAAGGGATGAAGACGATTTAACGGATTTGAACTAACCATAATTGAGGGATATATTTTTAATAAATTTAATCTAAAAATTGCAATAGTATAAAATCTAGGATTTTTAACCTGTCTGAATATCTTATAAATCATCCAGTCATAGTTATGGTGTCTGACAATCACCCGATGACACACTAGGTTAAAGTAAATCAGATCGATACACATTAGTGATTTTCCAGATTAACAATCATTGGGAACTTATTAATTAAGTCAATTAGGGAGAAGAAATTAAATCACTGGATTACCAGTACAGACAAGATCTTAATCATTATCGTTAATTCCTATTTATTTTGTGTTTTTAGTTATCTTTAAATTTTCGTCAGTTTAGTTTAGTTAATTCAAAACCAAATCAAAACAAACCCGAGAAATTTAAGAGTAGTTTAATTTAGCAAACTACATGGACTAGATTGAATTCGTAAAAACTAAATTGCATATTAGACCGATTCTAGGTATTTTCGGGATTAGTAGGAGTTCTAGAGTTTGATACTTGGTACTTATCAAGATAAAACTATATTGTTCCCTAGTGCACTTATTGGGTATTATTATCTGCACGTTTTAGAAGCAGTTAAGTTCTTGGCACCATTTTCGGGGAACTCCTCAAACGGAGTGCTGAAAATTCAATTGAATCTCATTTATTTTTCGATTCTTTCCCTCTTTTTCCTACACTTAGTAAGTAGTGGAATCCTAAAATTCCACTGGTTACTGGACTACAGAAGCGGCTCTTGGAAACCAAGACCGACTCAAATCTATCTTCCCCTGTGATGGAAGACTAAAATAATTAGTTACAGCTCCCGCCAATGGGAGCTGCAGCGCTAAATAATCCCAATGGCAACAACAACCAAGGTAACCTTCCTCAAGGTAATCTTGATCTCGAAGAGGGTAATGGCCCTCCCCCTGGCTTTCAAAACCCAAAGCATGTTGTTAACGTAAATTCGCAGCAATGGGTTGCATATCAAGCATTTCTGGAGGCTCAACAAGCCCCTCATACGATTCCTGCACAATACAATAATCCTCCACATCTGCAGTATCAAAATCCTCTGCATTATTATAATCTTTCGTAATATAATCAATAACATCAATATCCTCGTCCTCTTATAAGCTAAATGGACTTACCTGTCGAACAAGAACTAGATCCGCTAAAGACAGGTATAGTTTCATGTATCATTTTTTCGGAAGCATAAGGAAATTTTAAGTGTAAACCTGGCATGATCCGTAGTATGCCATAATTTAATAAGTTTGAATATGAAAGTACATACGACTTCATAAA
>MKEJ01035932.1:0-12622 GCA_001753735.1 Embelia ribes
GGTAAAAGAACCAGACAGGAAAAACAAGAAGCAACAGAAGAAACCAAAGGACCCTTGAGAAAAAGAATAGTTTTCTATCAACAAGAAAAAAAAGTATGGTGAAGAAAGTGAGACTATTTAAATTTGCATATTATCTATGGTTACAGAAGCATTGCTTGGATCTAGCGCATGAATCTCTATCATCAGCTGATTTTTTATTGTTCTGTGCAGTACAAACCTCTAAATCTGCAGGATTTCCTCCTTGCTTGATCGAAAATTTACACCCCTTTGAAATGTGGGTCCTGATTGATTTTCCTTTTTCTGCTTACAGGGTGACTTTGGGAATGAAGAAAACTCTCATTGTGATGGAATTGGTTTTGGAGAAACAAATAGAAGAATGCAAAATCAGATTGAACCAAATGATTCAGCTAGGATTGCGGAGTTCACTGACCAATTTCAGGATTTTGACAATTTTTGTGGAAAATTAGATTCAGAGAGAATATTGAACAAAGTAGCTCCACTTTGCCAAAGAGTTTTATCAGCTCTAATTATGGAAGATGAAATTGAAGAATTAGAAGAAAATTACATGGAAGGAAATGGGTTGAGTCAATATAGAAATGATTTAGCTTGTGACTCTGAACCTGGAGAGTCGGATGGAATGGAATATGACTATGGATCCTTGTTTGCTGCTCAACCTGGAAACAGATTTTTTCCTTGCAATGGAACCAATAAACCCAATAAAAGCTCAACCTTACTGAATCCTCCACAAAATGGGTTTTTGCTTGCGGAGGTTGGAATGTTTGCTGGTCATCTTGGTGATGACCTGGGTGAAACTCGAATTGTACGAAGAAATGGTTTTACCATATCTTCTTTTGACAGCCAATATGAGAAAATGGGCATGGAAGAGAAACTTTTGTTAGAGCTGCAGAGTATTGGCATTTATCTTGAGACAGTGGTAGGTTTTATTTCTTTCGGTTACAAAAGAATAAACTAATGGTCTTTACTGACTGTTTTTGGTCATTAGAAAAGAACAAAAGTAAAAAGGAATGGTAGAAACATATTAGCTTAAACCTTAAGTTTTGAACAAAAATAGAATCACTTAATGGTTTCATTGTCAACCCATAGAGGGGACAGATGTACACCCAATGCCTGTCCTCTGTCGTATAACCTTTTCTATTTTTGTACGCAAATGTGCCTTGAGCTAAGGTATGCCTCATCTTTGGCCATCTTTAGCTATTGATGCATGGCTAATATCGGTTTGTAGCTTGGTTGAAAATATGTTTGTTTGCGTGCGTGATACGACCTTTTCTTGTATGTTCCTCTCTGGCCTTACCTTTTTTTGCAAGTAGTCCGAACACTTAGTTTGGCATGATGGAATTGAATGAAATGGTTATCTCTGGGAAAACTGTGATGAAATGATTTATCAATTATAAGAGTTTGTGAATTTCCATCCCAGAGAGAAAATTGGGAAGGTTAAAATGAAATGTACATCGTGGGAACACTCTTTACTTATTAAACGTGGCAAGTTTAAACTATGAAAAACATTTCATGCCATTCCATTCCATTGCACCATGACCAATCTTGGGTTAAAGGATTTTATTTTTGGAAGCACCGCCACATTCCCAAAGATCTCTGTGGTGCATTGGTGATGCCCTTTCGTAACATGTTATACGACATTTACTGGGATGACAGTATGTGATAAAAAATTTCAGTTTTACAGTCTTTGTTGCCTATTGTGTCTCCTTTTGCAAGGGAAACATGTTAAAGCTTAGTATGCGATTGTGTTTGATACAGCCTGATTTGGATGACGGAGAGGATGAGGCAGTTAATCAAGAAATTATTCAACTCAAGCAGGGGCTTCGCAACCAGGTTAGACTGTGGCACTTGCTCTGATCACATCCCTAGTTCTTAATTTGGCAATTCTTCGGTTTTATGTTTATCTTTTATGTATTTACCTTTCTGTTTCTTGTCTTGACCAATTTTCATTTCTTACTTGAAATGATTTTATAGGTTGGTAGAAAGAAGACATGCTTAGAGAAAGTATTTAAAGCATTTCAGCAAGGGAAGGAGACCGAAGCAAAGTAGTACCCATTTTTGCAATTTTGTGTGTTGTTTTAAACTTTCTATTTTGAGCTTCAGTACGAAATTCATTGAATGTTTTGGGTCAATATACAGGAAGCTGGAGGAGGTTGCTATGGACAAGCTTGTTGAGTCAGCTCACCGAAAGCTTTTGGTAAGAGTCTTTATCCAGACTTCTGTCTGGTCATTTTTGAAGTGCTATTGTTTGGGAACAAAGTTTATAGTAGGTGATTACAACTGCATATCTCCCTTGTTTCTTTATATTTGGAGCTTATTTACCTAAAAAACGAGCTGCAGATCTAGTGTCAAAATTGGATCCTCGTGGGTCCTTTTGGCTCAGATCATTGGAGTAAGATCCTTAAGACAAAATGTTGAAAAGATACCAACTTGAAAATAAATGCTAAGCATGGGTACGGACTGGTGACACGGGCAAGACATGATACAGTTAAGGTTACACGTCATTTTGTGAAAAAGAGAGACATGATTTGCATCCCAATATGTAATCTAATTTTATATTTTTAAACATTTAAATGATTTAATATTTTATTGAAATAAAAGGTAGCGTGTATGCTTATATGGTAAATTTAAGCAGTTATCGCTCTCTCTCTCTCTTAAGTAACAAGTATTTGGTTGCCCTATGATTATTATGATTTCATGTCTTATAATAGTTAATCAGTACACCTTTTTTTTTTTTGGTAATAAATGTTTGATTCTCTAGTAATGTGGTATACATTAGGTACACATAAGTTGAAGAAAGGGGCACACAGGTTTAACAAATGGATGCATGTTTCCACTAGGAGTCCATGGTTGTCAAACTTTAAAAAATTGTGAATAAATAAGACACGTTTAAACAAGCATCCACCATATGTCCGGAGAGTGTCATGTCGGTGTCCGTTACGTTTCCTGCAAGGGTATGTTATTAATTTTGAATTGCCCATGCTTCCTAGAATAGAAAAGCCAGTTCATAGGATCCGGATCATTATTTAAACGCCCCAGCTTAAGTGAACATGCCTATTGCATGTCAGTCTGCAGTTCTATCACCTATGTTCAAGGGTTGAATTCTTATTGATGGGGTGAGTGCTAATTTACTGAGTTTTATATCCTTAATTTGCAGGCTACTCGAGGAAGTATTGCTTCCAAGTATGGAATTCCCAAGGTGTCAAAACAGGTTGCTTTGTCATTTTCGAAAAGAACCATTGCTAGATGCAAGGCTTTTGAAGAGACAGGTACAAGTTGCTTTCAAGAACCTGCACTCAGGGATGCAATGCTACCTGTGTCTTCCCTTGGTACTGTGGTTGAAGCTGCAGTTGGTGATGGTGCAAGACTTGGTTAGTATAAGCTTCCGTTATTCGTTTATATACCAACACCAGGTTTTCTAGTCACATGAGCTGTCTTATCTTCTACCTTGATTTTTCTAACAAAAGTCGCTTATTAGATATCTGAATGTCTAAACTGTACGAACTATTTGCCAAGCGTAAGTCGTTTTTAAAGTAGTTACCAAAACAAGGCAGTTCTGAAAAACACCTGTTGGAAGTCCACCTTTTGAATCAAAGATAACAAAAAATCTCAGTTTCAAATTAACTTTAACAAAAAGTCACAATTTCAAACTTTGATTTTTCTGTATGATTTAACAAAAAGCTGCTACTTTTTTTAGGTTTTAAGAAAAAGTCACAATTTGATACTGTTGCCTTTTCTAGAGGCGATGTAAAAAAGGATAGTCTGATAATAATAGTTTTCATACAAACTTTGTTTTGTACTTATTTTGAAAATATTCTCGGTTAGGTAAATAGTTTGTTAAATCACTTTCTTTCAACTAAAAAAGTTTCTACGTATTATTTTCAACTCTTGGATGCTAAGATGCTAAGGCCTCTATTTAGCATATGCTGTTTTCTACTTCCCTTTTGTTTTCACGGAGAAGAAAACGTTGCTTTGCCTCTTTCACTTAGAATTCTTTCAAAGCTTTTCGGTTTACTATCTAAAATAAGTAAAGCTTGTTTGATTTGGGAGAACGACAAAAACTACTAAGCATGTGATTTTCTGCACTTCAAAGGGGATAACTTTTATTGCTTTCAAGATGGAATTGATTAGGCTGTGAAAGATGATTTTTATTGCATTTAGAGAATGTCTCTTAACACCTCTAGCTGTTCAATTTTAAGCTTAATCTTTCTCCATTACGTGTTACAGGATCCAGACTCAACAGTACAGAGCAGCTTAATCTCCACAGGGGTTCAGTTGATGCATTCGACAACTATGCATATCTATCTGATGAAGCTTTTGCAAAAAATGGGCCTATCTCTAACCGAGGGAGGAAGAAGGAAGTACTGCTGGATGATGTTGGTGGCGGTACTGCTCTGAGACCCAATTCAGTTCTTGCTAGCACACCATTGGGTGGAGCAAAGGGAAAGAGAAGTGATAGAGATAGGGATGGTACCATCCCAAAAGTTGGGCGTCCCTCGTTGAGTAACTCGAGGGGTGAGAGAAAATCTAAAGCAAAGCCCAAGCAGAAGACAGCTCAGCTATCTACACCTGGGAATGGATTTGTAAACAAGTTCTCCGAAACAAAACCTCAGAAAAGAGAGGTGGGTTTGATATCACCCAGTACTGTTCCTACTCAGGATTCAACGAAGGTGAACGAAGAGGAAGAGGAAGAAGCACTGGATTTTTCGGCTTTTCCGCTCCCTGATTTGGACACACTAGATGCGCTTGGTGGAAATGATGGCCTAGGAGGCAACCAAGATCTCAATTCTTTGTTGAACTTTGATGATGTGGGTTTGCTAGATCATGATACAGATGGCCTTGAAATACCTATGGACGACCTTTCGGAGTTGAATATGTTTTGAGTCCTTTGTAAATTCTTTTTGGGTGTTATCAACTTAATGAGAAGCCATTGTTTTCCTGTTGGTTGCTCTTTTTTTATTGTTTTCTTTTGGGTTTCCGGGGGATTTCCGGGGGAGAAAGAGGAAAAGAAAGAGCTGCTGATTGGGTTCCGGGGAAAAAGATGGAGGGGGAGATGTGGTGGAGGGAGAGATGTGGTCCTTGTAATTATGGTCATTTTTTTCTTATATGCATTTTTGTGTTCCGAAACAATTTCTATTTATATAATGAAATTAAATTTCTTTTTCTCATAGCTGATTTTCCACGTTCTACAATCTGAGTGGAGATTCAGCAGTAATACATTATTGGCTCATTAGGTGCACGATTCATTTGTTCTATCATCTTTTAGTTTTCTAGGATTTCTTGTCCGTTATACAGTAATGTTTGCGCTGATTTTGTATTGCTGCGCTGTGATCGTAGGCAAATACTGGCATGATGTAGGCTTTTGAATTTTGTAATTCTATCTTTGCAGCTTTGATTTCTACTGCTAAATTTTGGAGTCTCTGTATTTAATTCTCTCTTCTTTTTCCCTGTCCAATTTTTTCACCATCTTACGGCACTTGAAAATGAAAAGAAGGCAAACTTGCAAACCAAGGTTACCGAAATTCTGCACTCTGGAGTGTGGACTGTGCTCCCACTCCCGCTTTTGCATCCTCCACCTTAGGAACATTTTAAGAATTAGTGTTCTTGCGCTCCCACGCCAACAACTAATGACCTAGAGACATGCATATCGATCAATTTTGTGAAAACGCTGCTTGTGTTTGGGGGTTTTGTCTGCACAAACTTTGCAAGAGCTTTTCTGATAAGTTTTGCCATATCTTGACGTGTTAAACTACATCGAAGTTGTAAATTCATTATTGACAGAAGTGCTGTGACAACATCTATCGTGGCATGTTGGTAATCTAACACTATTATTCCTTCTAAAAATGTTTCAGAAAATTATGTTCGAGCTTCGTATTAAACATAGTTGTACATGTAAATATATTAGGCCTGGAGTGACGGTGATTAATAGTATGCCATTCCGTGTATGTGTATTTTGAAACGTCGCATGACTATTAATGCCTTTCAGTTGCTTCCCTTTTTTTCCCGGAAAATGGCAAAACTATGCATATTTTACAAATTATGTCCGGGTACATTTCGCCAAAATTGTGGAGGAAAAATCACAAGAACAAAATCTAAGCAACTGTGAACAAACCCTTTGCCATTCTTCAAATTGGAATTCTTCTTCTTCTTTTGTTTTTTTTTTTAAGGTTCAAATTGGAATTCTTTTGAATATATAAATCAACATTTTGTCACATAAGTAAAGATACTCATTCAACCTCATCTCCACGAAGCAGGAATAATTTGTTCAACGGTTTTTAGCTCGAAACAAGAATCTGCAAGATAAAGACCCGAAAAGTAGTCGTTATCCTCGAACTGTGTCCTATTTAATGTTCTCTTGTAAGTCTCGGTGGCAAACCTTGGGTGACCCTTGGCAACACATACCTGTTGAGACAAAAAAACAAAACAAAACATCAATTTATAGTTCTTTATATTTTTCTTACATTTTTAAATGTGACAAGTTGACATCAGGAAACAAGATTTACACTGCATTGGCTTATTATCGGAAAAAACAACTGATAACTGTCTGCCATAAATCATATAATTAGTAGTAATTAGTAAAATAGTATTAGACAACAAAAGAACGTTGTGTTATACAGATGGTTTTTGATGCAATATTTATTGAAAAAAACATTAAAAAAATTGAGGTAATATATTATTTATGTTATAAAATTCCTAAAACTAAATCATTTTCTTTATTTTTTTTTTTTCAATTTTTTTCCTGTAAGTATACGATGGAAAATGTCTAAATACGTAGATTATGCATTCATTTTATACGATGTGTCAAAGTACGAGTATTTTTCATTAAGTACCATATCTATTTGGAGATCGGATGTTTTCTTCAATTAGACACACGTACGGGTTATAAACAGCAATAGTTTGAGTATCTACAAACTGTTTACTACTGCTACTGTCACAATATTCAGGTGCAGGATTTTGTATAAAAATTCAATACAAAGAAAGAGAGTCAATATATGCTGGACAAGGGTATGAGAAACTCTGAAATTATTAGAGGAAGTCACTGAAAACTAACCGTATGTCCTTTTCCCAGCTCAAAAACCGTAAATTTCCAATCTTGCAATTCTTGTCCATTGACTCGAGCAACAATGTTGGTCCCTCTAGTTTGCGGAAATTCTAAAGAATCCAATCTATATCCCACTCCAGTCCCTATGGCCTTCACAAATGCTTCTTTAAGACACCAATACCTGCAAAAGTGATCTTAATCTGTGTTACACGGAAATACACACTGTTCTAGAACGTGGAACAAAATTGGAATGTTGTACGCCACGTGCTATAAATGTCGTATTGCAAGGTTAGCCTTCTCCAGATATTTATATGCCATCTAATTATCATAGTTGTTTCATGTTCAGGAGGCTGAACATGATATCGGTGGTGTTTAAAGTTCTAACTTTAATTTCTATAAGTTAGGGCCATGTACACTTCCATTGCGACTTATGGGTCATGGGTTCATCCCATTGGAAATAACTTTTCTGGAAACAAGGGCAAGGTTGCTTATATCAAACCCTTCCAGACCCCCCAATGCAGGAGTTTGTACACTGGGCTGTCCATATATATTGTAAGGATACCCTTCTATAGGTTACCCTAGCATATATGAGACAATGATATCAATTGCTCCAAAAGTTGTTATTTAGTTAAGACTAGCCTACCTGTAAATGTTCATGACAAAAGCTATTGTTTTCGAACATGAAATTTGATTCTTTAAAGCTTCAAATAATAGCAATAACATCAAAATTTTACTCACCTATAATAGCGTGCTCTTCAGAATTTTTTTTTTTAGTGTAAATTTGTATTGGGTTGCCTTAAACTTAACATAGATGAGAAGTTCATTGAAATACAAGAGATGGTGTACCTGTAAAACTCGTTCAAAATGTCGCCGTTGCTCCCAGCATTAACTATATTATCCCATTCCAATCTAGAGAAATATGATGAGAAGTTCTGAATGTATTCTAGCACTGTTTCTTTCCCAGGAATGAAATCAGAAGAGACAATATCCAAGCCCACAATGGAAACTGGCTCCGACGCTATCGCCACGTAATCACCATGGTGGGATACATTGAAGTTAAAATTTGGAAACACAGAGTCCAATTTATCACCCTCCTACGAGATACATCATAGCATGTCACTCTGTGTTTTTGAAAACCTTTTTCCCCTGTTAGAAGAGCAACACTATAGAAACGAGTTTCATGGATTCCAAAACAAAGTTAAGAGACCTAAGATCTGGAAACCTATCATAATGTTGTTCACACTAGTTGCTAACTCTTTTTCGTGTCTGGAACCCGAAATAAAGTGAAAACAATGGAGTTTTCATCAAGTCCTGCCGTTACCAGCCCTCAATACCAGCCAAAACGAGATCATGAACTGAAGTTACTGAGAAAGGAACCAAACATGACGTTATTTGGATTTTGAGATTTGAGACTTCCAAATCTAAAAATCCAAAGTTCCAAACGCAAGATTGATAGATTCCAAGATCGACTTTGAATTCAAATATTTGATAGATCATTCAGAGTGAACAAAAATGCTTTCAGAAACAGGCATTCAAATATAAAATGAAAACTGATCCTCGAAAATGAGAATTTCACAAGAACCAAAATTTTATGTTGTACAAGTTCAAGCCTTCCCTTAGGATCTTTAATGAGTAAACTCCCCAATTATGCAGATTTCAAATAATATATCCGACGACAAACTACCTTAGGCTACACATTCAGCTGAGAGTCATACCAGATATGGCTTGCCCTCGAATGTGCGCTTGATGATAATTTCACCAAATGGAATTCCCAAAACTTGATGCACGAGTGCATACTGAAGCAACCTGCTCACCAGTGCCCGTTTACGATCTTCCAGTTTAAAGTACCTAATCAATGGCCAACTAAATTAACTTGAATTACACAGCTACAGTAAATCTGACAAATTTCAAATTTGGCTACCTTTTATCTTTGATTAGTTTTCTGCTACTGTGGTCTGTACGACTTGAGCCTCTTGAGACTTGTTCCACACTAGTCATTTTTTGAAGGAAAAAAAAACTCATAATTTGGGTTTTCACTATGGTCCCAGAAAATTTGCCCCCGTGTCTCAGAAAAGCCCATTCATTTTCAACAAATTTCCCTTTTATCATTTGATAATATCCAGATTCATAAATCGTCTGAACAAAGCACTTGTTATCATGATGCCGTCTTTGTTTCCACTAGATTCAAGACTCATATAAATTCTTTGAAAGTTTTTAGCTTCATATATAGTTTTTCGTACTGAAACCAATTTCAAACCAAGAAAAAGAGGTCTTTAAATGTTTCGAAAGAGGGGCATTTCTTGATAGTTTTTTCCGGGAACCAGTCAGTCATGCATGTTAATCAAAAAACCATTTCCAAAAACACGTATGCATAGTACATATGATTTTAATTATGCTAGTCAAAATATTTATCAAAAGGCTAAGGACACCTTGAAATAGTCTCTCTAATTTCAACCCTTAAATTTAGATTCCGATTTTCCAATCTTCAAACTTTAACTCCCATTCTTCAAACTTTAATTCCTATTCTTCAACCCTAAAAATATAATTCCTAATTCTTCAAACTTAAAAATAGAAACGGGGATGAAGAGTAATTCACTAGTTCAATCAAGCGCTTCAGCAAACGATTGAATAGCGATTAAATGTACCGGTGTAAGAATTTCCATAAATCAAATCCTAGAACTTAGATTTATATGTAAGTTCACTGGTGAATTACCCTAAGGCACAACTTGAACATGTGATACATAAAAGCACATTGGCGGACGACCTCCAACCCTGAAACTTCTGTAAAATTTACATGTAAAGTTCAAATTTTTTTCAAATAGTCTCTTAAAAAATGAACAACAGCTCATGTTCCTTCCGTCCACAAATAATTAATATAGTCAACCGACACACAATTTTAGGAGAAAGTCAAAAGGTAACATTTCAAAATTTTAATTAAATACATAAGATGTCATATACGTTTTAAGATTTTTTATCTTATTCTCGTCACTGATGACGACGATCATGGGCATATCCAGTGCCGAAACTACCACAATATGTAGGCAGCCTTCCCTGCAAAGGCTGATTCAAACCTGTTACCACCAGCGCACAATAGATATACTCCACCATTGTGTACGGATGTAGTATATAAAACAAGGAATTATGTCTCCTAACCGAAAATCCCAAGTCCAAATTAGGAGCATGAAAAGAGAGAACCGAGTGGGCAGAGGGCCCAAACTTCTATAGCATAGCATAGCATAGCATAGGATTTATGTGTAAACTTGGAAAATCTGGTCAGTGAGTTACCTAGTGATTGAGCTATGCTCTTGTATGGGAAGAGAAGACATAGCAAGGGAGAAGTCATGGGCAGATGGGTCCCACAGAGAGATGTCTACAGCCCATCTCTGTACTCCCCTCTCTATTCCCATTCTTCACTTCACTAAAACACCCTCAAGAATATATATATATATATATATATATACAGAATACATGTGATGACATAGGTAAAATAAATTGTACTTGGTATGAAGAAATGGATTCTTGTTTACTGGTCACTTGCCGGCCGGTTGTTTCCTCTCTCTCTCTCTCTCTCTCTCTTCCTCTAGCTGGCAAAGACTTTTGTTTATAGTTTGGGTAAATTACACTTTGGCCCATACGTTTTATTAATATTTCCGAATACCTACACAACATCCAAACTTTCGCTTTACGCCCAAATCATAATAAAAGTTTGAACTTTATGCCGAAATGCCATTTTAACCCTAACATTATTGCCTTGTTTTATTATTTTTGAAGTTAAAAAATGTGAAAATTAGAGAAATTTTTTATTATAAAATTTATTTATATACAATCTAATTTAAAAAAATGTATAGAGAATGAATGCTAAATAAGTGGTATTTCGAAAATTTTAAGGATAATTTATAGTTTAAAGACGAATTTCACTTTACTCCCATAATATTTGGGGTAAAATACAATAAACATTTAAACCTTGTGAGAGGATAGTTTAATTTAAGAAAACGTCAAGGGGAAAAGTGTAATTTACCCAAGATATTTTCGTTGCGACTGGAAACCTACCACGGGTCAGAGTTAATGGACCGATCTACATTTTTGTTTTTTCAAATTAACAATCAATATTTTATTTGAAGTTTTAGAAAACTAATATCGTATTAATTATCATTTTCAAACTTATTTATATTAATTATTCCGCACATATTAATTTTAATTATTTAATAAAAAAATATAGGAAGTATCGTTAATTATTTTTTTTTTCTAGCTCACCTCTATTAATTACCCTAATGATTTTAATTGTATTAAATATATTAGCCATGTATATCTACATTTGTTATTTTTTTTTAATAAAAATCAAAACTTTAGGGAACACTATACAACATATTAAAACAGTTTTGGAATTTATTTATAAATAATTTTAATAAAAAATATAATTTTACTTTAAAAGTGTGAAATTCATAAAAAGCCTCCCCTTGTTTATGTTCCAAAAATATATCTTTATGAGCTATAAAATTATATTAGTTTTTCACCCACCTAAATAATGGAAAAAAGATAAATAAGTAAATTTTGAAATTGAAGATAATTAAGACTTTAATTAACTCACTTCACTAATTAAATATCATAAATTAATATAAAAATTTATATTTTGAAGTCCAAAATATTTTTTAAATAAGGATTCAATTATTTTTAGGAATTTTTTTCTTGAATCTCTTGAACAAAGTAGCATTTATTTTCTCTTAAACAAATTTATATTAATGAACGAGCACTAATAAATTACATTCTATTATATTTTAAATTAAAATTTTAAACTTTTTTTTGGTACGGCTATTGATTTTTCTCTCTCTCCCTCTCCTATAAATGGCCCTTTTCCGAGTCATTGCTGCGTAGTGCATATACATCAGCTCTATACACACAATATATACATATATATTTATACATACATATATACATATAGAGGGAGATGACGGTGGGCGCCGGAATAACTGTCGCCGACGGCGACCTGAACGTTCTCGGGAACTCCGTGCTGACCAATGTGCACGATAACATCCACGTCACTCCGGCCGCCGGCGACGGATTCCTCGCCGGCGCTTTCATCGGCGTCGGCTCCGATAGAATCGGCAGCCGCCCCGTGTTCCCCGTCGGAAAACTCCAGTAACTACCACCTCCCATTCTCTCTCCCTTTAAATCTATATTTATTTCTGTTTTATCGAATTTGTTGGATTAGTGTGTAATTTTATTCTGGCTATTTTTGATCCATTCGTGATTATTTTTGTCTAATTTGATGGGTTAATATATTATTTTTCTCATAATATTTTTGTTTGATATTTACTTCATATTCCCTCCCTTCAAAATTCGATTAAGTTCTGTTTTGTCTCATTTGTTGGATTAAGGAGGTAATTTTCTTCACTTTTTCGGGACTGTGGTTCATTTGTGAGTATTTTTTGTTTGATAGTTTAATTTTCTCTCGCTATATACAAAATTAGATTAATCTGTATTTTGTCTAATGTGTTGCATTAGAGATAATTTTTGTTCAATTTGTTTACACCCCGGTATTTGACTAGTTTTTTTTTTTTTTGGTTG
>MKEJ01035941.1:0-13806 GCA_001753735.1 Embelia ribes
AAATATTAATTTAATCTCAATGATAATAATAAAACTAGTTCCCTTATTGGATTTAATTATTCATATACATGAAAGTCAGTCCACTGTAATATGACTAGATACTTTTCTTTTCTGTCTCACTTAAAGCTTGCTCTTTTTTTCTTTTTCTTCAACCATGGCCAAAACTTGTTGAGAAATTAATTTCGTTCCTGTGTGTCTGTAACTTTGTACCACCAGGAGTTAATAAAAAATAAAATATCACAGGGGTATATACCATCCATATTTTAATTTTCCATCGCCCATCTTCGCACAAAGGTCACTCATTCATTTTTTTCAACTGCTATAGCACCCAAATTAAAAGATATAATTAGGTGGCCATGCTTTACAGTAATAGACTGAAAAATATATGGTAACTAATATTTGCTCAGTTTATAAAAATATAGATTTGACAAATCCTTTTAAAAAAAGATACTTCGCTTTGTATATCACTGTATTTAGAAGGGTTCAGCATGTTCTCTTTAACAACACTTCAAAATGAAGTAGAGTTATGACAAATATTATCAAACTAAAAATAGATAAATTTTAATGTTCACATCACGTGGAGTCCGCAACTATTTTTCTTTATAACTATCCTTGCAATCTTCAAATGGAAGAGTTCTTTAGTATGGCCCCAACTACTCTTGAGAATTTAAAGTCATGTTCATGACTATTTTTATTCAAAATTCAAGATATATATCTCGACAAATTGATAAAATTTTCTGCAGAGTTTAACAATATTTTTCGATAGACTCGTGCTGATAACTTATTATGAATCATGTAAGAAGACAAATAAACTAATCTGCAGAAAAGTAAAATATGAAATTAAGAATTATGTAATTCAGCCTCAAGTTAAAACAAATTTAACTTGGGCCTAGTTGATGGGATTAATACCGATGTATACTTTTTATTTATATAAAGAGAGGAATTACAACATATTACAATATATAAAATAAAGCTGAGAATTTGGACCAAACTGGATTCATTTCCATTCTTATTTTCTCTTCTTTTTATCTCTTTTCTTTGCTCTTTCTGCGCTTTGTTAATGTGTCTTTTCTATATCTCTGAGCATTTTTTTTCTCTTTCTCAATTTATACATAAATCTATGAGTTATAAATTAAGATAGTGGGTCATGCTTGCATAGTGTATAGTATTTTTATTTATTGATTGGATTCCATACTTGCATTAGATATAGTAAAATATCACATAAATAATAGTTCATAGCCAAGCATATCAATTTTTTACTAGTGGTTTTTTTCCGTTAAAAAGAAATTAGCAATCGAAACTTCAAATTTGTGCTTGGTCTCTCCATTAAAGATAGACTATAGATAAATTAAAAATAAAAATAAAAATAAGGTTAATTGCAAAAAAAAAAATAATAATAATAACACTGAATTGTTGAATATAGCAACCAAACTTATTTCGATGTATACGCAGACTATTAAAAGAATACTCTTCTCTTACATTAAAATAAAAGAATCTTTTACATGGATAATCGTAATTCCTCTTTTGCTGGAGACATCAACATAAAATGAGTCAAATGATGGAAGTATATCTATTGGTCCACGTATAGCTTATTTAGGTGTAAGTAATTCCATTATTGACATTTATTCAATGTTCAACTTTGAATTTTATTTTTAGAATTAAACTAAAGTACGTGACTCATTCTAAGTTGGGTGAATGACAGAAATAGTCCCCATCTTTTGAGCAAAAATTCAATTTGGTCCCCTTTTGATTGCAACAGTATTGGTCCCTATAGTTTGAATAAGATACAATGGTGGTCCCTAATTTATCAGCCGTTACTTTTTTGACAAATCTTTTCTTTCATAGGAGATACGTAAAGGACAAAAATTTTTAAAATAACACATTTCATTATAAATTTAATATTTTATATTCATACTATAAAAGTTATACAATTAATATGAAAATTCACAGCATTATCAGGCACACTTATAACATCTTTCCTAAATTAGGGACTACTGTTGCATCTTATTCAAAATATAGGGACCAATAGTGTTGTAATCAAAACTACAGACCAAATTGAATTCTCAAACAAACTATGGGAACTATTGCTATCATTCAGCCTTTAATGTTACATATTGCTACCGTTTCAGTTAAAATAATGGACCCGGGGTCTGCTATGCTCGTTATATCTCAGTCATTTATTTTGTAATTGGTGGTTGAAAATTTTATGAGAGTTATTTTTTTTTAATTTTAATTATATATTTAAAAATAAATTACTCAAATTTAATGAATAGTATCTACCTAGCACCCGTCAGACCCCCTCTTCTCAAGAAGATAGAACTTTGGTTGAAAAATATAGTGATCAATAACGCAAGGGTAAATTACACTTTGTCCCTATGAGATTTTTGATAATTTCAAAAGGCCCAACAGGTTTATGAAATTACATTATCCCCAATGCGGTTTTATATTCATTGTACTTTACTCCCAACTATTTTGGGGTAAAGTGAAAATCTGATTTTTTGTCATAAATTGTTCAAAATTATCATAATTTTTTTAAAAATATTGTTTATAAAAACAATACACTTTTTTAAAAATATGATGATACTTCTTCAATATAATCAAATATTAGGTTCTAAATTATAAAATAAGAAAATATAGTGAGGGTAATATGGTCCTTGTACATGAAAATAAAAATTGGCTTATGACAGGGGCAAAGTGTAATTTCGGAAACTTTAGGGGGTGATCGGAAATAATCAGAAACCTCATGGGGAGTGTAATTAACCCATAAAGGTAATTACGCATAAATAAAATAAAATAATTCCGTATTTCATAAGTTACCTTTTCATGCATTGTTAAAAAAATACTTCCTTCGTATTCTTTTCCACTTCCTTCGTATTCCTTTCTACAATTAAACTTTCGGTAATTCTTCACCTTCGTACTATAAAAATCACATGTGCATTGTGCGTGATATCTTTTTCAATATAGTTTTAATTTAAATTTTTTTATTTTTAGAATAAAAAATAATTAATTTATTTTTTATATTTCAACTTGTAACTCTCATCCTTATTATAAAATATATATATATATATATATATATAAATATATATATATAATAATCATCTCGATTATTTTATTATTATTGTCGTAAAATCCTTTTGAATATTTCAAATTATGGTATACAATGAATAAGCTAATTAGAAAATATAATTGTAATTAATTATACAAAGAACATAAAAACTAAAAAATATATCTAACATGCTTTTTGCCGATTTGGAAAATAGTTGTCACAGTGTCAAATTTTAATTTTTATATATTTTTTTATGATAAATTTGTGGCAGTCACATCTTCATGATTAATATTTTTTCCCCATATACGCTCATAAAATACGAATTTGTAAATAAACTATTACAAGTGTTGAACTAAATGACAAACCAAAAGGGGGTTGAATTGATTTTCTTTAAAAATTATCGAGTAGAAACTTTTTTTTTTGAAAGTGTGTTGTGATATGATTATGAATAAGTGATAATAATAAAAAAAACGTACTGAAAAATAAAGTGCGCGAAAGAAATACGATATCGCGATATATAGTGGTTCGGCAATAATCTTTCTCAGCAATGAATCGGTAGGATTCCTACATCCGCTCTTCAAGGTTGTACGTCTTGAGTTACTTTTAGTATGAAATATAAACGTTTACACCCTAAATGACCAGTTAGTTTTCTGGATCCTAAACCCTTGAGCTACCCGAGTTCCTAGTTCGAACTTGTACTCACAATCTAAGCACAATTACTCTCAAATTACCCAAAATGCACTCAAGAAAAGAAATCAGAAGTTTATAAAACACTTCCGAGAAATACAATGAAGATTATAATGATTGAAACTCACTCAATTTTCCCTTTACAATATGAAAATAAGTTTATATAAGATAAGAGCTTGAAAGAGAACTTTGAGAGTTTTTTGCTTTTAAATTGCTTTTACTTTTTGGCTTCTCAAAATGAATGTGATCTTCTCTAATTTTCAATGAAGAGTAGATGAAATATATATCTAAACAAGATGAGACAATGGCGTGCTTAGGTCTGCTATAGCATAAAAACAACTAGCCGTCACAAGTCGTAACTTTTGAAAAGTTGTCTGGACTGTCTGACTCTTCTTGAGTCGGTATGTCCGACCATTTGTATGCTGACGAGCAACCGTCGAACAGATTGCCAGACGTCTTTTTGGCTAGAAAAAGGACTCTGTCCAATGGTTCAACTATCGGGCACTTCAGCATATCTTCAATTTAATTTGCCTTGAGTTGTAACGTTGTGAATCCTTCTCACACTTGTCTTTAATACGATTTGAAAGGTTTAAAAACTAATATACACTTAAAAAAATGTTAGAAACATAATAACATATGAAATGTATAATTTTCATAAATTTGTTATCATAAGAAAATAATATGTTTTAATTTTAAAACATTGGGGTAACAACCACCTATTATTTTTAAGAGATTTAAAAAAATACATATATATACACAAATTACATATTGGCCTTTCATCTTTAGTTGAAAATGGTTTGAACATCAAAATATAATTTTGATATTTATTTATGATATTTTATTAGTAGAGTAAGATAGTCAGAGCCTTAGTAACCTTCAATTTAATAAGTTACTTGTTATATTTTTCTGATTTTTAGGTAAGTGAAATTAATGTGACTTTATAACTCATCAAAAGGTGTTTTTGTAAAAATATTTTAGAATAGAATTATATATATATATATATATATATATCTATATGTATATATATATCCACATTCATGTCATAAATCTGTTTATGTAGGGAAATTTCGTCAAATTTGAATATCTTAGGATATGAAAATCTCTGTAATAACATTGTACTTCCCTAGACAATAAATAATAAGGGCACTTCTACTTTGAGATGTTTAACAAATATTTCTAATTTATAATTTCTGATGTTCATTGCAAAACTAAACTCATCAATACAATTATCCCTCATAATTATCCAAAAAAAAAAAAAAAAATTATTGGGGAAACTTTGCTAATTTATATGTCATACTTTTTGAATTTTATTAATACTAGCCACCGAAGCAAACGCGATGCGTATGCGACTCGAATAATGAGTTCAAATCATAAAAATATCGAAGTAAATAAACAAATATGTAATAGTAAAAATAGCTTTCATTTTCACCATAGTGATATCGTGTGCGTTTGGCACATCACTTTACATCTAGAAGTCCATTCAGTTATATGGACTTTGTGGAAGTGACTTTGTAAAAAGCACATTAAACAAAAAATGATGTTTGGTGAACATTATTCTGAAGGTGCTTTTAAATTTAAAAGTCATGCACATATGTTTGGCTCACAAGTGGTAGTTAACTTTTAAATATCAATAATGCCCTCATCTAAACCCATCATTTGAAAGAAAAAACTATACTGCAACTAAAAAAAAAAAATTAATGCTACAAACAATATAAAAACACTTCATGAGCTAACACATCACGATCAAGATAAAATTATGAAAAGATGTTAATTCAAAGTTTCTAGAGTATAAATACAAATTATTCAGTTCAAAGTTAATGAACTAACAAATGCAACAAGATATTTAAAAAATAGAATTTGATCAATTTCCTCTAGAAATTAATATTGAATTGGCGATTGCATTTCGTACGAGTCCCATTTCATCAAGTTGCTCGTCTTATGTTCCGTTGGGGTTAACCAAGTCATCATTATTTTCTACTTTATCAGCGTTTACATACTCTTCATTTGAATCACAGCGTCTGAATTCAGCATCAGCAATGACTTCTTACCTTACAAAATTGTGTATTACCATAGAAGCCACAACAATTAATCTTTGTGTTTCGAATGGGTTGGGAGTCGTACACTTTAAAATTGGAAATCGAGCTTTCCAAACACCAAGACAATGCTCTATAGCATTTCTTAATGATGAATGTGCACGATTGAATAGTTCCTTAACTCCATTTACTTGACTACCTGTTTGAAAACTTTGTAGATGTTAATGTGTATTTTTATATGGAGCTAAAAATCCTAGCATATTAGGATACCCAGCATCAACGAGATAGTATTTACTTATAAAAAAGAAATATATATAAAAATAAAAAGTTTTGTGCAGTGAAAATAATTTGATACAAACCATTATTAGGTTTTGGAAAGTTTAAAGTTGGATGACTGATAGCTTCAGTGAAAATATGAGGGTCATGCGCTGATCCTTCCCACCCTGTCCAAACAAAGATAAATAACATGTCGAAGGAATAAGCACCCATCATATTTTGTGTGCATTTGTCTTTTCTCCCTCTATATGCTAGTTACTCACTTATTGGGACAATTGCATCGACATGCATCCTATCAATTACATCAATACAACTCTATAATGAGTAAAAAGAAAAGGGAAAAAAATAAGATTGTAATCTAGTGATTATATGTCTACAAATAAAAAATAAAATTGTCAAATAATGTAGTTTTGTTACCTTGAAATGAGGCAAAACCTAGGATTGCCACAAATATGTCTCAGCACTTGATCAAATGGGGGAGGAATAATAATTGACATGGAAAAAACAGCTAATGGTCATAAGAAATATAGCTAATTGTTCTTCTACTGTTACACAACTATCCATTAATAGATTTCTATCTTTCAATTGTTTCACAAGTCGAAGAAACACATGTTTTTCCACCCGAAATAACTCATGACAAATAATAGTATGTCCTCCTAATATTTCTATAACATGTTGATGCCCTCTATAACTTGAAGTCCTGCAAGGCTATTTACCATATGTTTCGGATAATAATCGACTACAATATTACAAGCAAAAACAACCAAGGTAATAGTGACCATCTCTTTAGATTCTTCATCTGAATAAAATTCTTCTACTAAACCCATGTAAATTCTGCAATAACAAGTACTATAATTACCAACTATATTCATGCAAATAAAAGACTAATAATAGAATGATATAAAATAATAAAAGTAATATTGTTGCATCAAAATAAAAGCAGCACAAAAAATATGCATAACAAAATTCATGTTCTTACTAAAAATTCAGAATAAAATTAAAATAAAAAACCAGGCTAAAATTTTAACTGAAAGCCTAAAACAAATAAGTTAAATAACTAGAAATTTCTATCTCAGTTAACATTTATTTGATCTCTCTGTGCCTTTGGTAGCCATTGTAGATGTTTTGGATCTTCTAATTCTACAAACAACGCTCGTTGTTCCTTATTTAAGAATAAATCGCAAGCCAATATGTAAAGTTCACTTCCCCTGGGTACCACTTCCATTTGGTTTAATATTGCAATGCATGTTTCCATATCTGCTTTGGTACCATTGGACTTATTAACCATTTTTTCAACAACATCACAAATGCGATCTAGTTGCTTATTCATGGTTACAATAGAAAAAGCTTTTTTTGTGAGGCTCTAGTGGAGGAATTATATCCGTTTTTCTCTTATGTCGACGTAAACCAGTGGTGTCCCCTAAATTATTGTTATCATCATTTAGGTCAACTGTCCTTGGCTCTTCTTCATTTAGCATTTTACCATTGGATTCCAAATTTACTATCCTTTCTTTCTCAAGATTTCCTACATCTTGACATGGTCCTGCAATATCATCTGGTAATATTCCTTGTAAGGGTGCCCATGAAATTTTTCCAGTTGTCCCTTTTAGAAATAAGTCAGTCAACTCATTTGCATAGTCAATCCTTTTGTACTGAAATTTACTAGATTCCGGATAATGTTACAAAAAGAAAAAAAAAATATAAGAGATGTGGAAGCATAAAATGCTACATATTTAGAATTGCATTGACTCTTTGTTAATTATATATACATGCACGTAATCCTTCCACCAGTCATCACTAGCAATGACAGTATTTTTCTTGCAGCTCATGCAAGTCCAGTCTCGTAATCTTTAAGCTTATGCCATATGTTCCATGCCTTCGTATTATCCCAATAATTTTTCTTTTGCTTCTTCTCATAGTCTTTTCCAATCCTTTTATTATACTCCGAAATGATGTATTTCCAACTGTCTTTGGTGAAAAAAGCTTCTTGCTTATACCCTTTTTCATTCGGTCATAACATAATTTTATAAAAGTTTCATGTAACTCATTGTTCCAAATAGCTTTTGGCTTTGGTAGTATTTGACTTAACTGATTTGAAGCCATGCCAGCATTCAAGTTATTTGCCATATATAACAAAAGGTTTGCCTTAAAAGCCATAGACAAATAAACTCGAAAAAAGAAAAAAGAAACTTACTGATGCAAATTCTTATATTTCTACAGCCTGTTGTGGGGAAGAAGGAAAAATACACCAAATTATAACTCTCATTCAGTCTCTTATATAAGTTCTATTAGCATTATTACTGAATTGGACAAATCTCTTCATAAATTGAACCAAAATAGCTTGAAGAGATCACATGATTCCATCGTCCGATGTACACCCCTAAATCAAATTATAGTAATCAATGCTAACATATTTCATTTCAAATCTTTTAATACATAATATTTTTTAGTACACTTGACTATTTGAATTTAAGCAACCAATGATAAACGATCCAAGGAAAAATAAAAAATTTTAAACATGAAGAAACAGCCACATCAAATGATATACTACGGAATTGCCAGAACAATAACAAAAATACAACATTATCTTACAGAGGGAAAACCATATTTTGTACGGTTGAATTATCCAAAATTCCTATGGTTTAATAAAACTCAAACTTGCTAATGGAATTGGGCCAGAAAGCAATGTTTCATACTTGAAGGCTTCGTAGAATTATGGGATACATGACCTTGAAACGTCTTCGTACCATAAGAAATTACTTCCAAAGCTTCGATACTTGACTAGATCCACCGACGTAGCAAACGGTTGTCTGTTCGAACGCCCTTCAATCACCCAAAAACTGCTTCAAATCTCCAAACGATCCCGAGAGCATTACCTTCTTCTCCAGCTCGTAAAACCCTAGGCAGCTTCTGATTTACAAAAGAGATGGTAGTTTGATATAAATAATAGGGATAAAAAAGGAAGAACTATAAAATTTATTAAAAGGTCTTTGGACTTCCCTTGAAGTCATTTTTTAATTCATTCCAAAAAGTACCTAAAAGAGACTTATTTAGAAGCTCATCTCATATATGGATTTTTAAAAAATTCCGCCAAACATAAAAAAAAAAATTCAAATATCAACTTTTCAGCCCAAAAGTTTTTAAAAGTCCATTTAGGTGAGTCTCACAAACACTCTCTCTATTTCCAATTGATTAACTCATAACCTACAAATTGCAATGAAAGCGTATGTTACCCTGATTTATAAAAATTTAAGTTAGATTTTTAAACATAAAACAACTATTATAATCAAACATCATATAAGTATTAAGTCAACTCCACAAATGTATATATATTTTGTACAGAAACTTTAGTGGTAATATTATGTACGTTTATCTTTTCTTTAAATATACGACTAATTCACAAGATTTAACAATTAAGGATAAAATTTGTATAAACAAAATATGTATACGTAAATGTGTTTGCACATTATTATTATGGACCCTCGAAAATGAAAATTTTAGGTAAATTACACTTTTCCCTATTGAATTTTTTGATGGTATCAAAATACCTCTAATGATTTTTGGAATTACACTATCCCATGAGATGTTTAATTTTCATTGCATTTTACTGTCAAAGTTTTTAGATAAGGCGCCAAAGTCGCTTAAATGTCATAAATGGCCTATAAAATTATCAAAATATTTCTTAACTAGCGCCCGTTATCTAGTTTTATATTCTTAAAAATAAATTGTATTTTTTTAGCATCAAACCCGTCCTCTCGTTTATATAAAAATTTAGGATAGATGACACGTATAATTATGTAATGATCTCCTTATGCAACATGGATACATGACATGTTTTTGGAGAGCAGAGAGATGGTACTACTCATAATGACTTATAGTATCTTGCAACTCACCCCAACACCATTGCATGAGATGAAGAATATTTAATATTTGATATCTTCCACTCTATTCAACGATGTTGAATTGAGTTGAATTGTAAAATTCTATTATTCACTATGAGTAATAACATCCTTACTTCCATTTTGATGGACGATAATATAAAACATTCCTTCACATATGATAGATAATATCTATCAAGGCTCTTCCTAAAACCCGGCTCGAAAACTAAACTTGTAACTATCTTCGCTATTTTTCGTCCCCTCCCCACCTTTTCAAATACTTTATTAATATGAACACAACAATGATGTTTTCATTTTTCTTTTCTTGAAAGCTAGAGGGACTAACATCTAATAATTCCTTTCCTCACTCTCTTTCTTTAAAATCTTTAAAATGAATAAGTATTCCTTAGATTTCACGAAAGAAAGTGTGAAAATGAAATTTCAATTTTAACTAAATATTTGGCTTGCATATTTATCTTTTAAATATTCAAATGGAATAATTTATGTACCAAAATTATTGTAAAAATACATACACTTTAGATCATATGTGTTTAATTATTTTATTTTAAGAAAACTTCCATACATAGCATGTTACTACATAAATGTTTCCACAATATCTATTTATAATTTTTTACACTTACACTATTAAATTTTATATATAAAAAAAAATCTTACGTGTAGGTGAAATTCGGTGCATTGTCATATATATTAGAGATAGAGTAAACAATAAAAGCAGCGTAGTTCTTTTCTAACAAACTTTGGTTGCACTCTTTGAATCACTTCCCTCCAAAAAGTCTCATCTTTTTCAAAAGCTAAATATAAAATAAATTCAACGTAATTATTATTTATTATCATGGGTTAGGCTTTTTGCACTAGTTATTTTCCCAGTGCAAGTGCTTCTTAGCCTATAAAACACACGGTAAGGGCTTGTTAGGTGCGGTTTATAAATTTTAATTTATCAATATTTCGCTTAAAAATTAAATAGAATTTTTTCACTGAGTATTTTAGCTGAGCTTATTAGTTATTTTTGCATAAATTAGGTGAAAGTTTTAACATGGATGCAACCTATTTTTTTACAAGGCATAAATAAATTGTTTCATTTGCTTAAAAGTTGCAACCAAACAAACCATAAGATATGATTTACTATCATCCAAAACAAAATGAAGATATGCTAAAAAACAATACAATACTACCCATAATTTTGAAAAACCAAATAAATATCTAAATTTTTAATATAATTTTTTATATATGACTCCAGCGTCCCCGTGATAAATATTAAACATTTATAGAAGTGGTTTGACAATCAAAACTCCTTTTTCTAATTCGCCCATGCTATCATCCCTTACTACTTACATGTGAGTGGAAGGTCAAAATAAGCTTATCCATAAAAAATATATGTTTAATTTTTTGAATAGTCTAATTTGTGTCGGTTGATAAATATTTATGATACAAATAGATCTAGTGCATTTGCAAGAGCACATGGTGGTGCACCTAATGTTGTGACCATGCCTCATTATTTTGATTTTGTTTCATCTCAACAACATAGGGAGTCTTCTATCAAAATTAAGGGGCCAATTTTAAAAAATTTAACAAAAATAAGTCATTTTTTAAAAAATATTTATCAAAATGGATCGATTTGAATAAAAAAGTTAATATAAGTGGAAGGAACTTTTTTAATTAATAGATGACCTTTGACTTTAATTTTAAGTAATTATTCATTTTTTATACACATTTTCATTTATAAAATGAAAAGGTGGATAAAATGTTTTAAATTGACAAAATTACCTCTTAACCTTTAAAAAGACTATTTATTACTTTTTCGTACACATAAGTTGTAGACAAATAAGAGATGGATGGAATGTTTTAAACTTACCAAATAAAGGATACGAATGAAATTACGTGTAGGCAAAACAAAAAAAAAATTAATTAAATAAATATTTTCAAAATACAAGGAGTTATTTTCCCAACATGAAACATTTCACCCACCTCCTATTTATCTATATAACTCAAGTGCATGAAAAATTGCATAATTGAAATAAAAGAAGGTAAGCGTAATTTTGTCAAGTTTAAAAGATTATGTCGACCTATGCTAATTTGTTAATGACCCTTTTTCAAAAATTTTTGAAAATTAACTCATTTATTATTATTATTATTATTCAAAATCACCAATTTTGCTAGAAATAGCCCAAAATATATGCACACAAATATTATGTACATATATACTGCAATGATGTCCAGCTAAAGTTACGATAATTTGATGATTTTCATACAAAAAGCTCGTGCAATTAATTGCATGTGAATTAAACGAGCTAGCCAATGCAGGGGCCATCACACATTACAATTTTTAGTCAAATTATAAAAATAAACTAACTTCTAAGTTGCCTGCAATAATGCGAACAAACATGCTAGTAATTTATGATAAAATACACTGATGTTCGATCATGAGCATATTTAAACAGGGTTTGGTCCATTTTTTTTTTCCGTTAGTGATCTAAGATCCAGGAAAATGTTAATCCTACTTATTAATTACTCTCTCATTACCATTTTAATAATTTTGTATTTATTTTTAATTCGCCCCGGTATATGGTTCCGCTTTTATTTTAGAAAAATAGTTTAAAAAAATTAATTTACTAATATGGCTTCATTTATTATATTAATTCAATTACTCTATCTATCATGAATTATACAAAATAAATAATATTAATAGATGATATATTATAAAAAGTAAAAAAAAAAATCTTAAATTCAGCAATATTAATTAATATTTTTTAATTATTGTCAGCAACAGATAACACTGTTAAAATGGGACCCAGTAACTATTGTGCATCTAAAAACTGGTTAATTACAGCAATGCTTCCCATTGTCTTAACAAACAATCTATCAGGCCATTCACTTTCAATTTAACAGTAATGATTCCCATGTTTTACAAATGCGACATATTTGGTCCTTATCATGGGGCAACGATATGAAAACCAAATCAATTGACCCTTGTGTGATTTTTTCCCGATAAATTAGTCTTTTTATAAAGATTTATGCTGAAACATGTTCTACAACCTTGATACGAATTTCGAAATTAGAAAAAAACTATAAAAATGATTAACTCTGCAATTTCTACGAATCAAATAAAAATTTAATCCAAACGATGGATAGCATTATCGTAATTCATGCTTTACAGTATTAACCAAAAAGACCCATTATATACATTTGATGCAGAAAGTTTAATACCTCCAACTCACTTGTAGGTTGGTCGAGCCTAACAAGTTTATGTTGGAATATGTTCCTACCATAACCTGGATACCAATTTTGAAAGTATTAAACTATAATGGTTCCAAATGAAAAAAGGACCAAATCTTATTTCATCTGGGGACCAAAACAAAATCCATCCTTTCTAGATATTTTAATTGAAACTATAGCCAGGGATCAAATAGGAATTTATCTAAACAATCACAATACTTACCTGTCACATGTGAGTTGATCTATAATATATTTCATTGACAATTTTAATCCCTCATAATCGTAATAAGATTTATGCTGGAATAAGATTTATAACCATTCATTATTATTTACATAATATGACCCATCATTATCGTAATAAGAGGTCAAATAAAATATGACAACTAGGAGTCATGCATATACATATGATCTCTCAAATGAAATATGACCCCTCGTTATCATAATACGATTCATTTCACCCCC
Organism: Embelia ribes; assembly: GCA_001753735.1. NCBI lineage: Eukaryota > Viridiplantae > Streptophyta > Magnoliopsida > Ericales > Primulaceae > Embelia > Embelia ribes. The sequence continues at coordinate 13,617 of MKEJ01035941.1, forward strand.
TCATTGTTCCATAGTATATTTCCATTCGTTACTGTTTCAAAATTTATCTCTGTAGGTTTGAAGACTGATTTGTTGTGCCTTATTTGATGCTTTTATTCCCCGTGAAATGAGGCATTGACCCTCTTTTTGTAGCGTTTGAGGAATAGTAAGTAAGGCAACGAAATATGTTTTTGGCATATTTATTTGATTT
>MKEJ01035951.1:0-10369 GCA_001753735.1 Embelia ribes
GAATCAAACGAATTTAAATCACAATCGAAAGGAATCCTATGAACCCGATATGAAAATGTGGCCATATGAACAATGAACAAGGTCGAAACATCATATCAAAAAAAAAAAAATTAGGCTCAAAAAGTTGGGGTCGTAATATTTCGTGTCGAGATACGTTAAAATAAATTATTCAAGTTAAGGTCGTAATATTTCGTGTCGAGATACGTTGAAATAAATTATTCAAGTTTATATCTTATGTTTCGTAGATGACTTATTTTTATAGGTTTGCCTCGGTTCCCATTGGAGAAGCTAAGAAAAGGGGTAAATTTAGTTTGGTATTGTCTTAGGCATTCAGAGGCATACGTATTAAGGTACAGGCAGAAACGAAGAGTAGTATAAGTTTTAACGTATGTGCATAGATAAAATGTATATTCATGTTTTATGTTTTTGGAATTTCATTCATTTATGTATAAATTATACTCCCCGTATGCCTTACGATTATTATGTTAAACGAGACATCAAAGTATATGTAAGTTGTTAAGTATATGTCTTGTTCTATTATAAGTAGCATAGGTCATCTAAATGGTAACATGCTCATATGTTAGTATTCGAAAGACGTATCTAAGTATTCAGAAGATGTATGTAAATATTCGAATAACGTATGTAAGTATTCGAATGATATATGCTAGTACTCGAGATTGTATGTTCATAAGTAAGAGTATAAGTACTCATTGTAAATGCAAATAAGCGTATAAATATGCATTGTAAATGTAAGTACGCGTATAAATACGCGTTGTAAATAGAAGTACGCATGTATGTATGCATTGTAAATGTAAGTAAGCGAAGATGTAAAAGTTGGCGACGTATGAATAAGTATTGAAAGCATGTTATGGATGCATAGTCGTAGCATGCTTAATAAATAAGCATAAGAAGCTTGTACATTGTTTAAGCCCAATATTGGTTGTTATACTCATACATTTTGTTGTGACAATTATGTAAGTCATGCCACATTTTGTTGTGGCATGCATGTTAAGTATGACGTATGTTAAGACAATATTAAGTAAGGTGTTTGGCGAAGCTTTCGTGTTCATAAGCATAACATGACCATAAGCATACATTCTACATTCATAAGCATACATGCTACATTCATAAGTATTTATGCTACGATCATAAGTATGGGAATAAGTTACTCAGGGCAATAAGAAACACTCAAATTATTTTTAAAAAAAGGGTACAAAGAATGCCCTTATTTTTAAGAAAATGTGGTATTTTAAGAAAGTAAAATCTATGGTATATGTTATTGTTTTGTTGTGGTGTAACCATGGTTTACGTTATTGTTTTGTCGTGGCGTAACCTATGATTATGTTATCATTTTGTCGTGACGGATCATAAAAGGACATTTTATCATCATAGACATTATGTCATGTCGGGTATAAGGAACATCCCATGAGTATTGCATAAGAAACACCCACGTATGCAAGATATGCCTCGTATGCATCAGTGCATTAATTTGTAATTGGCATAGACGAGTTACGTACTCATATGCGGATGTTGTATTTGTAAGTAATGGCTGAATTTGTACACTTTTACTTACGAGGACATGTAAAAAATGATTATATTCATTTTACATGTTATATACATGTTTATTTATTGTCAAATTTATCATATTGTTGATTTCTGACCCATACATTTTCTTTTTTCTTTTGTGCATCGTCATTAAACTATTTTATTGATCCGGAGTTTGGCTCATATACTATTGATAGGTTGTATCCAAGAGCTATTTTTGTATCAGATTATGTTGATATATTATATTGTATACTGTAGCGCACTTTGATTTAGCATTGACATTATACGAAAATATAGGTATGTTCTAACTCTTATATGCGAGGTGAAAAAACACTTATACATTCATTCTTATTACTTTGGCAAGCCTATAACTTAATTTTATATATGTAAATAAGGGTTTACTATCATTTATAAGTTGGAGTTTTAGACATGTATTCATTGGCCATATTATGTATATTACGGTAGAATGATATTGTAGTCGGAAAATATGTTGTAATAGTTATTGTATTTCTTTCTTTCCTATTCTTTTCTTTTTTCTCACGTCCCTGAGTCACAGGTTGCAGGACATGGCAGATTTGCTTCTTGCTGCTGCCTTCTCGTTGGATGCCACCATTGTTGGAATGCAGCGGAAAAATTATGTTAAAAAACTGCTTAACAATATATACGTATATTATCAAAAACTAATTATGTTTTACCATATAGTGGTGAAATGAAGAATTTTGTTCATAAATAGCTTGCGAGTTTTTGCCCCGGAGTTAGGACCAGCTCTATTGGTTCACTAGTATAACAGATTGGGGTTTGATTTCAGTGATTGTTGACTAACGAAGCCCTGGAAATCCCGTTTAGTCTCAATTGATTTGCTATTTCGTAATTTTTAAACTTGAGAATAACTCACAAACTATTTTTAATAGTTTGATACTTTGACTAGAATTTTATTTATTTTGTATATAACCAATTAGAGGGACGGTCATCTCTGACTTAAAAAAATTAAGTGTGGGTGATAGGTAAAATACAAATAAAAAATATAGTCTTGTAATAATATTTTTTTAATTATATATAAAGGATTCTTTTTTTATGGCTGTATTTCCCCTCCCTCTCTAACTCCATTTTTTAGTCAGGGTGGTGTCTAACAAAAAAAAAAAATGAACTAAGATGAGAGACAAAAATATAATACACAAAAATAGAATTTGTTATAAAAAATTGTAATAATATTTTTGTAATTGTGTAAAAAATATTTCATTCCTATGCCTTGGCCCCCAATTAGAGGTCGGTTTTAATGACACTTCTGTCCGTACAAAGATCGCGATCGCACATATCTATTTGTCTGTTGTACATAGTTGGATCCACCAAGTACTATCCTCAGCAATATCAAACGAATATATCCAATGGTCCACAATCAACCCCACATCTCTCATTGGAAGGTGCCTAATAAGAGCATTTATGCCCCCATTATCTTTCGGATAGAAACTGATTGTTTGAGTGGGTTATTGTAGAATTGGGCGTGTATATGGATTGTTAATTTTTAAAATTAATATCTGAAATTAAATTTATAATTATTTTTTAATAATAAATAAATAATTTTATTTAATTTCTATCGTTTATCCAAAATTAACAATTCGAATATACTAAGAATAAACTATTTATCACATCTGTCAAGCAACTGCGGATCCTTATCCTTCAAAATATATATGCACAACTATGTCTCAGGTATCATTGTCACATTAGCAAGTTAGATATCTGTCCCTGTACTATTTCTCCTTCGTTAACATCAATAAAGAAAAAATGTATTCTTCCAACCATCTAGATGATTTGGGTCCTTATGCCTAATATAGGAATGAGAGAAACGCAAAATAAAAATTTGGGTGTAATGTAAGTGTTGGAAAGGATAAATATAATGTGTAGAAATATTGGAAAAAACCTAATTCTCTATCTATAATAATAATAATAATAATAATAATAAAATTGCAACTGCTACAATATGAGTAGCCATGGTAAGTTTCACTAAATTTTGAAACAAAAAAATGGCTACAATTTAAAAAAATAAAATAAAATTGAAAGAGGTGGGTGGTCATATATCTCCCAAGGGCTGGTCCCGGCTTTTAGGACTAATATGCTGTTGGCTTTTGTTTTCGATTTTTTTTTCCTTGAAAATTATAGCACCAGTAGTTTAGTAAATTTTTAAATGCCTATTTTTTTATAACCTGTTTCTTCTTTATGAATGGTACTTTTTCAAGCAAATTTAGGAATGTTTTGAAAAGTTTTTTCTTATTATTATTAATAACCAAAGTGGCATTGATTATATTTATTATAATTTTTGTTCATACTTACTTATCTTTTTATAATAAAAATATCACTTTACCAAATACCACAGTAATTATTCAAGCAATTTTTAAATTTTATTTACTAAATACTAGAATTATAACTATCAGTTTTGATAAGAAAATTTTGAAAAGTTCCACAACTGCCAAATTAACCTTAGAATATTTGCATCGGTGTCTGTAAAATAAGTTTTTTTTCCTAAAATAGGTAACCAACCGCCAGGTAATGATTATTTTGTAGTATGCATCAAATTAACTAGTAATTCTTTAAAATAAAAAAATATAAACTAGTTCTCCAAATATAAAAAACCAAAAAGCTATTAACTAAATCGTTTTCTCTCTCTTTTCTTTTATCTTGCAAGTTCTTACCTTCCTTTCTTTTCTTTTTGTTCATGGAAAACCAAATTTTTAGTTTTTTTTCTTCCCCTCATTTTATTTAAAATATTAAAATTTTCAATTCATTCAATGTATTTTTGCATACTATAAATCTTATTAAATTTTATAAAATATATTTCAATAAGATATCCATATTGATATGCAAATTTAATTTAATAAAAAAAAAAGAGCATAAAAAATTATTAGGTTATCATTGTAACATTTGATTATATGTAATCTGATGTAAAGTGTAATGAATATAAATTATATAATATGGAGATAGACGAACTTTTTTTTATGTATTTTGGAGAGTCTCTTGAGATAAACTGATGTGAATGGCTTAAGTCTCAAGTTCTTCATATTTTTTGCTTGAAATTAAATTGCATTAGGCTTCCAAATTCTTAAATTGATTTTTTCAGTTGCTTTACGTTTTTGGCCTAAAGGAGTTATAACAAATGGATTTATTTAATTTTTTTAAAATAGAATAAATATAATTTTGTTTATTTATTTATTTATTTATCAAAAGCACCAAATAAAGAAGCCCTAACCGTGTATTGATCGAACCTCCCCAAAGTACTAATCCTATAAATAAATATTTTAAAATCTTATGAGTATAGGGGATATATATCTAACTACACATAAAAAAAAAAATTATACTTAATATCAATACTATATCTACCTATTAAAAATTTAACACTTACGAATTAGGGGGTGCTACAACCCCTTAGCAACCTTTAGTTCTATCATTTTGGTATCACAGGTCGTACCCGATTTACATCGTCTAAATTTTGAGATGTCTCTTATAAAATTGAAAAAAGATTTAGTTTAAATTATCATAAGTTTAACAGAAAATACTTTCTGGCCCAGTTAAGATTAGCTAATAATAAAAAGCAAAAAAAAAAAAAAAAAGTAAGAGAACGACAACTACATATAACCGCACAAATAATTGAACACATATGAGTAATGCATGGTATCACGCCAAAACTTATTAATGATTAAAAAAATAATGTCAGAAATGGTAGGCATCTATGTCCACTAGTGTGTGCATTAAATTGTTATAATTAGACTTTAAATAGAGATATTGAGTTACTTAATGGGCGAGAAGATTGAATTTATATTGATTTTAAATATTATTTTTATAAAAATAATTCTACGCGTCGGTTGTTCTATCCTATCTGTAAGGGGAAAGAGAAAATGGAAGCAATTTCCAAAAAAAGAAAAAAAAAGAAAATGGAAGGAATATGATGGGTAATTTTACTATTTTAGCCCTAATAATTTTTATTTATATTTTGTTAAATGGTAATAAATTAGATTGTTAGAAGATAATTTTGGCAATTCAAAAAGAATTTAATTTTAAGCTACCAACGGTGTATATTTTTTCATTCACCAACAGTCTTGGATGAAACGTATATATTTATGGTAGTCATCGCTTGTAAAAGTAGACATATGTCTTTCATCCAAATTCGATGACACATGAAACTCATTCAAAAATTAAGCCTCAACACATTAATTTACATATAATAATACTATAGATGTTCTAAATTTTATGATCCTTGCATTCTCCCTAATTTTATCAAAAGACAAAATAAATGCAACCCTTTTAATGAATGACCCCAAATCCGGAATCTCGTGATACAAATGATTTCATATATATAAAAGAGGAAAATAATTGAGGGTCTCAATTACCAATTGATGAAAAATCCGTTGCTCTCCCCCTAAAAAAAATCCCAATCATACCTTAGCCACCTTCGATAAATGATTTCGCAGGACGGGAAAAAGAGGCTATGCTATCCTCTCTCTCCTAGCCTTCGCCTCTTTTTTTTTTTCCTCTTTGTACTCTGTCTTTACTCCGGATACGGTTTTATTGTTTTGATTGGGGTCACAGTTACAATTGGTACTTTCCATCTTAAATCTATCATCATCCATCAAGTTCAAACGCATATTTGTTCTTTCTAAAGAGATTGGTAACTTGTTATCTCCAAATCCGACGAGATCAAGCTGGTCCGATTTCTTTTTATGTTTTTTATTATTTTTACTTGTCAAAATTCTCTAGCTCTTGGTTAGATATTAGTCTCATTTCATGAGAGTTTTATGTCAATCTTAGTGTTTTCTGTAGGTTATTTTGTCAAGCCTTATGCCTAATTCATTAATAATTCGTTCATTAATAATTCGTTCGCAATGAGGTGATTATAATGCAATTCCTAGAATTTACATACTAATGTTATCAGAGGGGATAGATCCTTAAGTTCTATGAAAATATTTTTGGAATGCGTTTGTTTGCACTTATTATCCTTTGGATCAATTATTATGTTGGCTTGATGTACAACCTATATGTTGTACTTAATTTACAGCTTTTATGGCATTTATTTTGTACTATTATTGTTGAATGAATGAATAATTTTTTTTTGTTTGAACAAAAAAATACCAATAGATTTAAATTTCTCAATTTGTAACTCTATATCATTCTAAATTTGATTCATACTTTGGGATATAAAATAGAGTTTAATTTTCATATATCAACAGTGTATGAATTTTTATACACCAGCAAGTTCGCAACAAATACACATACACATGTACATTTGTGATGATAGCCATATGTGGAAAAAGCCACATGTATTTCATACAAGACCAATGATGCATATAATCTCTACACTGATGGTATGTAAAAATTAAATTCTAAAAAATACCGATCTAGTTTTATGTTATCCATTATCGTATTTATAAAAAATATAGTAATACTTAATGAGACTTTTGCATACATAAACATTACACCTGTAAATTTGAAACACTGAAAATTAAAAAATAAACTGCTAAAAAAAGAAAAGAGAAAGTTTCGCCTCGAACCTAGAAAGATAGAGAGAAAATACCCCAACCTCTTGGTCCAGTTTAACCAGATTGACCTTAGCCGATAGTGGTTCAGGATAGGTTGGGTCTCACCCAGTGCCCCTCTCCCCCTCAACCACTCATCCACCCCATTTCCCTCCACCTCTCCGGCTATATCCCATTAGCGATTCGATCGGCCAAGGCCCGATCCAGCCAGCCCATACCTAATTCGATCGAACGAGTTCTATTCATGCTGGGCTAGTCATGTTTCGGTTAGGCTAATGCCAATTCGACTAGATCAGGCCCAATCTGGTCTCCCCCTTCTCGTTCCGATATAAGATTCGATCTTTCTCATCCCCATCTCTGACTCTTAATAGTCATGGATTGGCGACCTTAGATGTTGTAGATAGATCTTGCAATGTCCCAGAAACTACGTGTAAAATTTTCGCATATTTAGATAATATTATTAATTGTTTGAAATGATATTATTCATTTTCGTTTGATGTTTTGTAGATGCTGAACATCGTTCGTAGTTATGGTATAACTTTCGTAGCCTTTAAAATATATTTGAAATTATTTTAATCTCGTTGTTAATGATGCACGTTGGGGTTTGTCTGTAGTTGCGTTTTGTCTCGTAGATCGAGTTTCGAGCACTCAAATGATATTCCAAAAGTTGCTAGACACTTCTATTAATGTCTATGAAGGATTACACATCGAACTTGTATAATATTTATCATGCCTTTATACAGAAGCAGAGTACTTATTCAATACATACATGTCTAGAAGTGGAAGATATTCATATTTGATCCCATTGTATAATGAGATTCGGGAACACCCATCTCTAGGCATGTTTTGTGTCTTATAATTATGATATGAAATTGTACAGTCCCAACTATTAATTTAGAGGCTTGCCAATAACTCTAATTTTATATTTTGTATTCTTAATACAGTCAAACCAGTTAAGCAATAATACAATTAAATCATTTATTCATTTTGTTTAGCCATTCCTGACTTTTTCTAAAAAACCGATAAATAATATACAGCACCAAAAGCTGGACATTATATAATCATCATTCCAAACTACTTTCGCTCCACAATAATGATATAATCAATTAACTTTAAGGGGGCGAATGATCATGCCTCTCCCCTTATTATTAACTCAAACTCATATGTAGGAGGTAACTCTAATATGCTAAACCAAGTTCATATTTAGGCTAAGGTCTCGCACTTACTACCATGCCACCATCCACAACCGCTCACATTCTACCATTCACACCAAGGAATGTAGCAAATCTGGTCAGAGGGGTCCTTGAGAGTCATCATATTTATTTTCAGTGCCAATTATGCGAAAGTGATAATTTTTATAAATAAATTTATTTCCTCTCGGTTGAAGTCAGAAATTAAATCTCAATATATATATGACTAGGCTTATAAGCATAATTATTTGTTATCCTTAATATGTTAGAGAGTTTGATTATTCACCTTTTAAGTTGTATGGGTATGTTAGTAAATGATTTAGAGTTCGGTCAACCATTCTGAACTTGCTTCATCAAGTTCATACTTTTAACCTGAAAAATAACTTAACACAATATTAGTTCATCTCCAATAATACATTTAAAATCCAAAACTTATAAAGATACGTTTGGCTAAACTAAAGACACAAATCTTTAATTCTAGAGTTATACTTGTAAAAGTATATAACGTGTCACTTTCATCGTGGACCACTATATATATATTTATTTCAGCAAGGGGCCGAACAAGCTCATCATGCTGCTCCACTCATGGAGTAGCATAGTGCCACCATATTTTTAACCTGAAACATATCTCAAATAAATATTAATTTAATCTCAATGATCAATTTAAAATTGAGACAATTTATGAAATAATTAAAATTACCTCCCTCATGTTTATTCGAATTATGAAAGTTTGCCCTTGCACCAAAACCATGATAAGAATTTACGCATTTTCTATCGACTGAAACTTAAACTTAAATACGCGGTCCCATCATCAATATATTTGATTTTTTAATATCCTTGAGAATTTTGAAAATTCGGCCCGAGATGCTCTTGAGAGATTGAAAAAATATGGTACTACCATATTTTTTAACTTGAAAATATTGCAAATAATTATTTAATTTATAATTGATAAATATTTCACAAAATAATAAAATTATTTCCCTTGTTGGATTTTTATTACTCATATACTTGAAAGTCAGTTCATGGTCGAATTTTTGTGCGTTGACCGCATAATTTTTTCTTCAACATAGCCCAAACTTAAAAAAACAAAAGTACGGCCCATTGCATAATAAATTAAAATTTTCAATTTGATGTCGATGCGAGGATGAAGAAAAATGATTAATTTGACTGACAAATTATGTCTAGCCATACTGCTACAATAATTTATTTTGCTTCAAAAGTTAAAATATAAATCTTGATCAATTTACAAAATTTCTTGCAAAGTCTAATAATATTTTTTCTTATAGAAACTCGTACTGATAGCGTGTTATGAATCATGCTAGAAAGCAAATATAATAGTTTGCAGGAAAGTAAAATATGAAAACAAGATTTACGTGGTTCAATCTCAAGTTAAAACAATTTAACTTGAGCCTAATCCACTGGACTAATGCCGGTGTATACTTTTATTTATATAAAAAGAGAAATTATAATATGTTACAACATGTAAAATAAAGCTGAAAATCCAGATCAAAGAAGATCCATTCCGATTCATATTTTCTCTCATTTATGATCCCTTTCTGCGCAGAGCGCTTTTCTTTTTGTGCGCCTTTTCTAGCTTCCCAAAATCGCCTTTTATATACGAAATGGTGGAGGTAAACTCAAGATGGTGAGTCATGCTTGCATAGTATATAGTATTTGAATTTAATGATTGAGCTCAATGCTTGCATCAATCATAGTAAAATATCATATTAATGAATATTTTATAACATTTTCATAATTTTTTTGTGCTATTATATTGTCATGCCCTAAATTTCCTTAAACCTGAGGACGTGACTCCTAAGCATGAATAATATAATATAACCCCAATCCGCAATGGAAAAATAATATACAAAAGGTTCAATACGTCCAATGACAATAATTGCCATTTACGCGAACTCACAATAATAATGACGTAACTGATAACATATCCGTCCACATAATAATGCAGTTACTGTAAAGATCTGAGCCCAAAATAAATATATAACCACTGCAAAATAAATAAAAGATATGTGTGTGCATGCGCGATCAACTATACCGCAAAAGAAAGTAATGCATAAATGGGCCAACTAATAATCGCCTATGGCTCAACAAAAT
>MKEJ01035955.1:0-10170 GCA_001753735.1 Embelia ribes
TCTGACCCATACATTTTTTCTTTTGTATATGTGCTTATTCAGTTTTGTAGGATCGGAGTGTGGTGCAAGTTTGCTATAGTGGCAGGCATTGCTATGGTGGGGCATTGGTGTTAATGTTGAATTGGCTTCATGTGGTGGTAGAGGTTATGTATTGGACTTTTGTTTAATTTTGTATAAGCATGCAGCTTGATGTTTTATGCATTATGTATTAGGCCATATGGATTGTTGTTGGCACTCTAATATGTATTATGTACATTGTCGATGTGGACCGCTGTGGTTGATGGCCATTTTATGCATATATTTATGGCAGCTTGTTATTGTTGTCGGGTAGATGTGGGTTACACTTTTTTTCTTTTCTCTTTTTCTTTTATTTATCTCATGTCCCGGGTTTCCCGAAATTCGGGGTGTGACAATCTTTCTCAACAATTTTTATTCCAATTTAGTCATTCACATCCGGTAGATCACAGTGAATCAAACTAGGACATAAACAAAGAGCCTATTGGTATATGATAAAATCCTAATTATCAAATTTGCACAAAAGAACTTGGTGAGCGAGCAGATGGAGGGAACTATGCATCTAAATATTGAACCATTATGCTCTAATTGAATTGAATGATTTGAAATAAATAGGGATTTGAGAATATCATTAACGTAATGCACAAAATCTACATTGTGTGGACACATCATTCGGGATCTCTCCTAAATTAGCCCCTATTTTAAATTGTATAGATTAAAGTTTAGTGACATCTCACACGAGTGTATCTAATACTATTCAATATCAGTTACTCTATTTTTAAGTTTACAGAATCTGGTATATGGCCATTCTCCATATTTCAGCCTCTAATTTAGAGTCTGAGCTATAGAGATTAAAATTTAGGGATTGGAAATGGATAACCATGTAGGGGTGCACTGTGTACTCATGATTATAGCTTGAACTGTATATAACACAAGGATTTGAGATCATGATCATGCCCTAGCCATCTCAAATCCATGATGTTAGAAAACTAATGTCACAACCAGCGCACGAATATGTTTGAACTCACGATATATCTATGACAGAAAAATTCACATGATCACAAAGTAAAATGTTTTCGAACCTAATGGATGGGTGATATGTCTTTTTACCTTGGAAAGGTGGTCGTGGAAACCGGAAATCTCCATGGCTTCGACATCGAAGGAATCGATTCTTTTGGGCCTCTTCAAAAGCCTCCTCCTCACAGATCCCCCTCCATACCCCTCTCTTCTCTCAGGACTTTCATCAAATAGTGGCCATGCATGTGACTCAGAGTCCACCTCACTCCCATCTACCCATTTCCCAGAGCTGCTACTACTCAGTAACTTCACACTATCTTCTTCTACATGCTTTTCTTCCATTTAATTCCCCTCAAAAACTAATTAAAAAAAAAAATTCTCACTGAAATAGGGTCATATATGGAACAAAATTGATCTAATACCTGTTTTTGTTACAAAACCACAAACAAAAATTACCCTCAAATAGCCGTAAACCCAAGAAAAAGAAGAAAAGACCTTAACTTCTCAGTGAAATGACAGTCAATACATGTTTTTCTTGAAAGTTCATAGATAAAAAATGACAGTCAATAGCCCTACACCCAAGAAAAGGAATAAAAAAAATATAGTTTCACAGAGAAAAATGAGGACCAAATTAAATCAAGATCTCATTTTTTCACATAACCCACAAAATTAAAAATAGCCCCATTTTGTGCAATGAACATAAATTGATAAACCTCTTTAAATAAAAGCTTTAGTTCTCAACAAAAATGAGGACCAAATTGAATAAAGTCCCTTCTTTTTTTTTTTTTTTTATCACAAAATGCCAAAAAAAGGGCCTATTATTTTTGCTGTGAAAAATCGCTTTGTATATTTTTGGAAATTTGGGCAGACAGCAGATGGAATTTTCAAACAGGATGATGTGGGGGTGGTTGGTCGGATAAGGAAACCATGTGAAATGGAACATTATTTCACATACTAATAATTGATTAATAAATTCTCATGATTTGCATTCACTGCCTTATATACAATCCCACCATTTAAATGGAAAATTTTATAATTCAAGAATAAATTTTTTTGTAACAAAACGTTCCGTTTGATAGGTGGCCGCTATTTTTCGTAATTTTATATTAATTCTCAATATCCCATTCACATGTGAGACGAACTAAAATTTTTTAGAATGTTGAATATGTTGAATTTGATTTGTTAATTTTATTTGGTTATTTTTTTTGTTTTTTTTTTTTTTTGGTGTTTTTTTTTTTTTTTTTTTTAAAGGAATCTAACTCATAAACTCCTTGTTCATGAACTATGATATTACGAAGTTAATTAATTCGTCTAGAATAAAATCCAACTATTGATATCAGAGGTACTAATAAATTTTCAATTTGACCATCAATATTATATATATATAAAGGCAGCATGGGTGAAGTTATATTAAATTTTAAAATATATTTTTCAATCTAATATGATTGAATTTAACATATTCCACAAAACTAACAAAGGCAAAATTGAAAATTTCCACATTAACTGCCATATCCATCATTTCTCTCTCCTTTTGCATTAGAAACTTCTTATCATATGCAAATTATATTTCTCTCTCATTTTCATCTCCTCCAATTATTCTTCACTTAAATTCCAAATTATGATTGAATCATTTTCTAAATTATCATATAAATTGTTTATCATATTTCCATAATTTTATGTTACATATGTATTTGTAATTTTATAAATTTATATTTTATAAAAATTATCTGTTGTACCGGCAACTAGTATATATCTATATCACTCTATATATGTGCGCGTATCCTTAATAAAAATATTTGCATCGAAAGTGAGACACGTGGCAAGCTATGAAGTGAGGAACACTGAAATACGATGGACACGTGTCATCCCTCACCACTAAGGAAGTGACACGTTTCACTCAAAGACACTCTATTTGTTTTGTACCCACAAGGTTTGTGACAATTGAAGAAAACCCCCTAAGGTCTCTAAAATTATACTTGTCACACCACCCTCACATACACAATTGAATCATTGATTTATGTCCAATCAACATACACAATTTAGAATTTAGTTTCATGAATTGAGAAAATAATACAAACAAAACAACTTGCATAGTCTCTTGCATAAGCTAGCTATTTTACATGAATAACAGGGCAAGCCTAAGCTTTTTGGTTAGACGTGATCGAATCCAATTATTTCTAAATTAATTCTCAATACTACAACTTAAAGGTGTGACATGGATTGAAAGCAACCGAAAGTTTATATTTTATTTTTGTTTGCGTAGGCTATGAAAATTTTGGAGGTCAGAAGGTTATGGCTATCCCCTATCCGCTTGTGCACAGTTCTTACTACATTAATAGCTCGCCGTCTCCATATGCCATTTCGTTCAGCGCAGAGTTCTTCCTACATTAATAACTTATCGTCCCCAAATACCCTCTCGGTCTACCAGTAGTGCACAGTTATTCCAACTTTAACAACTTATCGTCACCAAATACTAGATCTTAATTCGAACAATTTTCAACATGATAAACACGTGTCGATCAATAATCCATGATCAAGCTTCCAACATTAGAACGATCATGTTCACGTATTGTTTCATGATCATCCCGCAACTTCCAATCACGTAGATTCTAACAGTAATTGAAGAATTGTTTAATACTAGTGAACGAAATAACCACAGAAAGTCTAATTCCTCTAATGAAGGGTATAATCTCTTGTTTGAAAAATCAAGTGTCCATGAACTTCGAAACGTTCAAAGTCATTCGAATATCAATTGAAGAACAAAATTAAGAAAAAAAATTATGTCCAAGCTGAAAGATACTGATACAACTATGTCAAATAAAGATATAAATTAAGGCTACCGCAGACTTATTTCAGGTCCTAAGGCCGGCACATTCGACAGATATGCCTCCACATCAGCTGCCGAAAAAATTTGCACACCGCTTATTTGGCTTTGGAATCGATCACCTTCTTTGCGAAAGATGGCAAGCAGAAAGCAGCCGTGTGAATCTGATAAAGAAAAAATAATGATTACTATTGTCTTAAAAGTTAAAATTAAACGCATCTGATATGATACGAGGGTTTGTTTGGTTTCAATTTTTAAGCAAATAAATCAATTTATTTCTAATTGAGAAAAAAACTATATGCATATAAATTGTTTATGCCAAAATAGAAAATAAGCTGAGCAGATAAAAATTGTCTAGCTTTTAAGTAAAAAAATTGAGAAACTGAAACTTATAAGTTGTAACCAAACAAGTCTGATTTAGTTTTTTTTGGGTAAAATGGGGCATGAGTTACACACCTCTGAGTTGTAAAATTTCAAGGGACCTCTCGATTCATCGTCATCTATGGAGTTGACTGGATGCTTGAAATCTACAGCAGGCCCCTCGGTTGAGCAAAGCATAAAACCTATAACCCCGCTGAAATGAAACGAGTACATAAACAAAAAAATTTTAGTCAATCGTAAGGCATATATACAACAATAATCAACCAACAACCCTTTTTGTGTGTGTGCATATATGTTAGTTTACTTCTACCCAACACACCGTGGCCTTCTTTTTTGTTTTTGTTTTTATTTTGGTTGTCGGTTTGAAGATACATACCTTGGGTACGTAGGAACAGTAGTCCAAGCATAGTTGACGGAGCCTTTGAAGATCTGGCGACAATTTGAGACTATATCTTCAATTATGTGCATGTGTAGCCATATGCTCTCAGCTTGAGTGCAAACAACACCTCCGGGGCAAACAGCCCTAGCCACCATTTCGAAGAAGGGCTTTTCGAAAAGTTCTTTTGCTGGACCTGATTTAAGTACATGACATGCCTTCAGTTTTCATGAGAAAAAGATAATAATAAGTAATTCTAAAGCTTCAAAACAATAGTACGAGCAGAGAAATTGATATCGGTGAATGATTACCAATAGGATCAGAAGAATCGACTATAACAGCATCATAAGTTCCTTCCGGAACAGCTTTCAAGAACGCAACTCCTGCAAATTTGAGATGACGCCCGATAAATGACCAGCTGTATAATTTAATAAACAGATTCATGAAAAAAATAATTAAAAGAAAAAAGATTCCTACCATCTCCGATATGAAGATTCACACGAGGATCCTCGTAACCAATTGCAACTTCAGGGAAATATTGTTTTGAAACCTATGAGAACACAAAAAATCAGTATTGATAACAAAAACAGATATAAAATGTTATGTACTAACAAAAAATAGATCATAAACCCCAATAAAGTTACTTTAAGCCGGAGAAGATCCCATTTCGGTGTCTAAGGATTGCCAGCTGGGAAATAACAGAAAATACGACAAAGGAACACAAAAGAAAGGAAAAAATCATCTTATCGATACTCACATCGACAACCATTTTATCAATTTCACAAATATCTATCTGCTCAACAGTAGAATGGCGAGACACTTCACGCAGAACACCACCATCGCCTCCTCCAATGACCAAAACCTGCCACATAACAAACCAAGATGAAAGCCAAAAACAAGCAGGAAATAAAATAATTACCCAATAAGTATGTTCCATAATGGTTACTTGTCGGTTTCACTTACACTAATTTCATGTTAACCATACAAAATTGGCCACCAAAAGTGAAACATTGCACTTGGTGGATAATAAATTTTAGGTACACAAACAGTAATATCGAGTGTAATTGGGACAACTTTTTCACCCTTGCGTCCATATGCCACTTGTCCAACGGTACGTCAACTACAAGAGTCGGAAAGTACCTTTTTCGGGTTAGGAATTGAACAAAGAGGAAGGTGAGCGATCATCTCTTGATATGCACATTCATCTCTCTCTGTCAGTTGAATCACACCATCCAAAATAAGAACTTTTCCATACGTCGAAGACTGCAATTGAGTAATTACAAGCAAATCATAACTCGACATCATATAAGTATGGCCACTACGTGCCTAAAAAATATGGCTCTTATTATGATATATAGAAAATTCTAAAACATTGAGTACCTGTAAGACCATAACATTCTGGTAGTCTGATTTCCCCTCAAATAAAACTTTTTCTACCTTCAATGAATGAGCCTCTCCTGCATGTATGGAAATTGAAAGTATGAGAATGACCACAGCAAAATGAACCATAGAGAAAAGCAATCGTGTAAAAGACTACTTTGAAAGGTTAAGACATGGAGACGATATTTATAATGCTGACAGCTAGAATGTGGGTTTACGACTTTAAAAGAATAATTTAATACGAGCCAATATGAACTTAGTTGGCTCAGGATAAGTTTGTTGACACAACTCGTTCCTTGCAGGGGATGTCCACTGGAATATCTGTCAACCAGATGCAGCTTCATTTTTACTAATTGCAGTTTTTCCAAAGATACCATAGAAAATTCTAGGATCTTTTTGGTTTTTCTCTCCGCATTTTCAGTTTGTTTTCCTCAGTTTTGGGATTAAAAACAATGAAATTTTGGGATACAGTTTCGTTGCTTCGGTTGTCTTTACTTTCCTATGAGTCCGTATTTCGGAGCAAGTGAAAAAAAAGAACATATGATAGGTCTATGTTCCCTTCTTGACACCAACTAGGACACTTGTATCTTACATCGTTTTTTATTATCAGGACCATAACCAAACACAACCTTACTTTCTCTAACATTATTGTATAAGCAACGAGTCCCTTGATTTTGTTCAAAAAGTGAATTCACCAGCCTCATTACTCTCAAACTGCTATCTAATAATTCATGCGAGATATTTTTTCTACCTAAAAATAGGTCTCTCAAACTAAATCTCACCGTCATCCAAACTCACTAGCCTCAAATTTCTTAACTCGTCGAGCACAGCTTTACTTTTCATTTAATCATCTCTCTCTCATGAATTTTCACAAAAACTACTAACTTAAATCTGCCTGTAATACTCAGGCAACATGGAAGCTTACTCAAACAAACAAACAAACATATTTTCAAGAAGAAAACCTAAATTTGATAATCTGAACTCCAATAAAGCTCCATACATCTAATTGAAACTTAAAACAATGAAAACAAGTAATGCTTCCAAAGCATTTTTAACTCCATTAAGAAGCTCATATAATGAATAAAGCATGACCCAAAATCAAACACCAAAAGGGCTAAGACCTTTCAGAACCAACCAATCTGCAGACAAGATTGCAACTAAAAGATCTCATCTGTACGTGTCAATATGTCACACATGGATACATATATACATACAAAAAAAAAACAAAAAAAACTCAGGTCATATCAAGAACAATCAATGACCCGAAATCAAACACCAAGAAAGACAATACCTTTTACAACCAAACCAATTCGCAGACAAATTGCAAGTATAAATCTCATCTATTCATGTTATAGTAGATACATACTATGCACATAAAAAAAACTCAGTTCATGTCAAGAACAGACCAATGACCCAAAATCAAGCACAAAAAGTAAAGACCTTTAAGAACCAATCCAATCCGATGATAAATTTACACCGAATAGACCTCATCTTACATACATGAATATATATACACATACATAAATACATAAAAACTCAGTTCATAACTTCATACCAAGAACAGACCATGACCCAACATCAAACACCAAAAAAGCTGACACCCTTAAGAACCAAACCGATCCTCTAACGTAATTGCAACTAATAGTCCACATTTATACATGCCATACATGGATACATATATATATACATAAATAAATAAATAAATAAATTGAGACTTTAAGAACCAACCCAATTCTCAGACAAAATTGCAACTCATCGACCTCATCCATGCAAATTTAAGTAATGATATCATTACAAAGAACATGTGCGAAGCTACACAAACACCAATATTTTAGATCCTATATGTAGGTCTTTACCTTAAAGAAAGTTATCAAAGGACATAATTTAACCACATAAGCGTTGCACAGTTTTGCCACATGATTGTCGATACATAGATAATTTCATATGCATATTGTATATAGATATACACATATATACATAAAAAAACTGGATTCATATCAAGAACAAACCATGACCCAAATCAAACCCCAAAAAGCTGAGAACTTTTAGACCAAACTCAATCCCCTGACGAAATTGCAGCTAAATAAACCAATCCATACATCTTTTTACATACAGAAGCAAGAGGGATGTTTAAAAATTACCATCATTCACACATACATACTACATACATAGAAAAGCTCAGTTCAAATCAAGAGCAAACCCTGACCCAAATCAAATACATAAAAGCTGGGCCTGTAAGATCAAACTCAATCTACAGATGAAATTGCAGCTAAATAAACCCAATCTACACGTGACCCCAAATCATCAAACACCAAAAAGCTGAGACCTTTAAGGCCAAACACAATCCACAGACCAAAGTGCTACTGAGTTAACCAATCTACGCATATTTTTGCATAAGTGCTTGTTTGGTCGCATCTAATAAGCTGAAAAGCTGGAAATTGTTTGGCAGTTCAGCGTAAAAGTTATAAGTTCTAAGCTACATGCTTTCGGCTTTTTTTTTAATCATAAATAAACTAATTTATTTGCTTAAAAGTTGCAACCAAACAAACCCTAAATGGCTTGTTCAGGAAATCACCATCCAACACATATACACACACACACAAATATATTCATAAAAGAAACATCAGCTCATATGAAGAACTACCCATGAGCCGAAATCTAACACCAAAAAAGACGATACCTTTAACACCATACTCAATCCACAGACCAAATTGCAACTAAATCCCATCTATGTATATTTTTACATAAATAATGAAAAGGGTAGTCCAAAAAATCACCAGGCCACATGGGGCTAATCTCGGAGAACCACCCTGGTATGACCGAAGACATATTCTGTGACCCATTGCTGTTCTCCTCCTCTATCCCTCTCTCTCTCTCTCTCTCTGTTTGTTTATTTGTAGGGTGTAGAGTGAAGAGATGTATATATAGAGAGAGGTAGGTATAGATATATAGAGAGAAAGAGGAGTCACGCGAAAAGGAATCTGATTCGGGGAAACCACGTAGATTGTGTTTTTCTTTTTTCTTTCTTTCTTTCTTTCTTAACTTTTTTTTTTTGGTGAAAAATTGTAGTTTTATTGATAATTGTTTGAATAATTTTTCTTTAATTGTTTGGGGATTTGTTTTGCTGCTAACAATTGTTCATCTTAGTTTTATGAACTTGAATTACTACAAAAAATAGTTACATCTTGAATTAAAGATTCACTAATTTAATCAATTATGTATGTTCAGTGGAGAGTCAATTATAATAAAATTTAACAAGTGTTATGGGATGGAGCCAAATGTTGGTTAAAATTTAATAATCTAGTTTAAAGTTTATATATATATATATGTATATGCAACTTTAGCCACCTCAATAAAAAATTATATGACTTTTAATCTAACAATTTTGGCTAGGAAGCTCCAGTCCCCTATAATTTAAGAAAAAATTCAATATCCTAGTATAAGGTTTTTTATGTTTATTTTTAAGCCCTCCTAATAATTTTCTATACAGTGTCAAGTTCTTCATTGTTCGAATCCTAACACCATCACTGGAAGGTTTGCTGTGCAATAAACTGTAGTGGTTCGACATACGAAGTGTGGGCATTTGAATGGGCCGACCTAGTTCGGACCATATTCTTAGAAGACCCGAACCCAAACCTAACTTGTGGGTTATCGGTTGGATCTAGATCTCAATTACAAAACCAAGACCAAAACCCAAAAATCCGAACCACAGACCCAACAACCAACTTCCCTGACGAGGCCGTTGGCTGCTTCCCTAGTGTATGTGCATATATAACAACAATAAAGTAGACATGCTATTGAACCCACGGAATACCAAACACTGATCGTAACCTCATGGAGTGTAGGTCTTGATTTATATAACAATACGACAACGTTTAAAGATACGAGAGCAATATGTATATTTCGACACAATCTAAACACAATATGCAGATTTCTATATTGTTAGTCGGCTATCTTGGGGTGTCAGTACTAGTAGAATTTCAAAACATGTTTAGTTTTCAGATTTCTTGTAATTAAAAAAATATATATAAACAAAATTAAATAGAAGGGAGAAGAATATACAAAAAAGTCATTCTATACATGTTTAAGATGTGTGTATATGCCCGTGCGTGCGAGAGGGGTCGGTATCAAGGCCTTTGTAGACACTAAAAATTTTGATCAATAAAATGTTAACACG
>MKEJ01035969.1:0-10754 GCA_001753735.1 Embelia ribes
ATTTAATAAATGATATCGTCAACACATTTACGATATTATTTATTAAATGAAAAATGTGAAAAATTTGCTCGGAAATTTTTGGGACGTTACAATTAAACCTTATAATGTGGTCGATCATGTTGTCTGTACCATGCCATTGAAATTCCTTGATAAGATATTCACAATCACGCATTGCTTTCTTCATCAATGCTTGCTCCATCATTCTTGTATACATAACATAGAACGACTAATATGAGTTAGAAACATACCATCTCATATTTGCTTATATAATGTTTTAAATCAAAATAATACTCAATGGATTGGGCTTCTAGAAAGGGAGAGGGTCTATGGACCTCTTAAAATCCTTATTTCCTTCGGGTCTTATCGCTTTTTTGACAAAGCCCTCTTAACATATATTGCATAATTTTAATACCAAAATATTATATAGGCTTTCATAAAACATCTTATGTCTAATGAAAATTTAGATAATATTCCGATTTGGGCTTCTAGGAAGGGGAAGGGTCTATGGACCTTTTAAAATCCTTATTTTCTTCGGCTCTTATCACCTTTTTCACAAAGTCTTTTCAATTGCATTTATTTCGAATACCGAATATTACATGAATTTTAACAAAACACCTCAGGATTGATAAAAAATAGTGAGTCATCTAATATAGACTTATTCTATTCATTGCCACAGGATCATTACCCAATACTAAGAAAATAAACCCATAAACAAATCTCTATTTCAACAGATAAAATAAAAGTCTAAAATCATATCAATTAATAATACAATTAATTAATTCTCATATATGACACATAAATATAACAAAACAAATTAATTCAATGTGCCATCAAGATTCAATTATGACATAAATAATACAATTAGAGAATTAATTAACAAATCAATTAAACTAACTAAACTAACCAATTGTTGCATAAATGATCAATCATACTAATTATTATAAAAATAATTGAAACATAAAATAATTAATTAAATAAATTAATTGTACCATGATTAATCAAATTAATTAAAATAGAAATAATTGAACCAATTAATTAAAATCAGAATCAATTTTGTTAATTAATTAAGCCAATTAAGTAAACTAATTAGATAAAATTAGAATCAATTTCCTAATTGAATAGAATTAATTAAACCAATTAATTAAAATAAAATTAATTAAACTAATTATTTAAAATTAGAATCAATTTCTTAATTGATCAGAATTAATTAAACCAATTAACTGAAATAGAATTAATTAAACTATCTAATTAAAGTTTTTTCTATTATTTTCCAGCAAAAAAAAGAACCTATCAAAAAACATATTTGAAGATACAAACCACATAGCATACATTTAAAATATATGCATTCGTTTCAATCAATAGAACTTAATTTTGTTCTACCAAATTATGGAACATAATCGTTTTTCAATTGTGATCATGTCTATAATCTATGTTTATAGACCTAGCACTATAACCAACAACTCTGATACCAATAAAGGAAATAGAAGTAAGCATACAAAAATCTAATCATGTGGGATAACATAAACTGGGTTATAGGCTTACCTCTTGTAGTCCCAAATTTTATTTATTTATTGTAGTGACAACAGATCTGGAACGCAATCAAAAGGAAGACGTCAACTTACCACAGCCTAGATGTCTCCCCCTTCTTGGGAATCTTAGTAGAAGCCCTCATTTTGATTTTTTACGTGAAAAAATATATATGCTTCTTTCAAGCAGAGAAGTATATATAGACTTCTTACTTAGAGTCCCAATAGGAAAATGACTCCCATTTTGAATTCAAAATCTTTATCATGAAGACTTTTAAGTTATTATCTGATCAGATTTCCTATCTGATCAGATATCATTTTTCTGATAGGATTTTATCAGATTAAATACAAAATTTAATCATTGTGGGCAGACCAACCCGAACCAAACCAGGTTTAACCCAAACAGAATCCCAACAATATTCATGTTGTCGTATCTCGTTCTACACATTTAAAAGTTACAATATATTGTATCAATTCCTATATCAGACATAAATTGAAACTTATCATATTACTCGCCATTTGATGACAAGACTTTGTTTAATTATCACAAAAAAGTTGTCATCATTAAAAAGTTATTTAAAATTAAAAAGAGTTATTTTTATAATAAAAAAAATTGTGAAAAAATATACAAATTTGTATTATTATTATACTAAAATTTTTATCTAGTGTTGGTAATTTAAAATGTTGTACAAAATTCAAAAAATGGATAAAGACTTAATGGTGTGAAAAAAAAAGTCACAAAGTTACAGCTCGAGATAATCTTCAAAATTCGCACAATAAGCATTAAAACTCATCCGAGACTGGCTAAAAATATTATGGGGACCCCACATAAAAAATGGCTCGAAATTACCATATATTATGAGTTCCAACTTCATAAATTTATATTAAAAACCATAATTTTTCCAATATTATTTTGGGTTTGATGTAGCACAACTCTAAAAGATTACCACGGGACAGTGTGAATTCACACTCTTTTTAAATGTTCAATTTATTTAAAATATAATATGACGTAATAAGCTAAACAGTGATGTGCAAGTTTTAAGCAAGAGTTCTTTTTGACAACTACTGATAAAGTTTAAATTATTTACTTGTAGTCGTGGCCTTAGTTATGATACCAATTATCACTGAATCAATCTTAAGAGTTTAAGTTATATATAATAGGCATGAAGTTCAAACACAAACATAATCACATAATATTAAAACGACAAAGTTAACTATCATAATTTAACTTATGGGACGTGCTTATAACATATGTTTGAATACATGTTCAAACAGTCATTTGTTTTCACTGGTAGCTTCCTTATATTTATTTTATTTATTTTTTTGAAATTACTCTATAAGAAAACTTAATTATGAAATAATAAGAACAACTCACTAACTCTAGTTCATAAATTAGTAAATGCATCAAATTTCTAAAATACATAGTTCAACAACCGTATATCAATATTTTTTCAAGCTACACCGGTAAAGTCCCGAGAAAGGATAAAACAAAAACAAACCTGAAAAACAAAGGGGGGCGTCGATAGGGTAAAGGGATCCTATCGACAGTGTATCCCCCTGTCGAAAGAGTGGGCTGACCTTATTGACATGATCTCTGTTGACATGAATGTTTCAAGTATTCTGCCACTTGTCTAGGTTGATTTCTGCGTATAAAAATCCAATTTTCACCAAAAGAGCTCATATTCACTCCACATTTTGGTATATGTATAGAGAGAGAAGAGAAATAAGTAGAAATGAGGGAAACCATGCTTTTACGAGCCATTCCCGTGCCCAACTGAACCTACACCGAAGCCGTGGTAGCCTCTACGCCCCTCGGTGAGTGTTTTACTATGATTTTTAGACTGAAATTTGAGGTTTTCTCAGCCTAATCCTTACAAGCAATGAACTTTTAGCTATTATTTAAACCTAGTAGTAGTTAATTTTTTTATTTTCACATAGTTTTCATTGGAAAATGTCAAATTTTTTAGGAGTAGCCGTATTGGATAGCCATGCATGGACTAAAAGATAGACTTTTTTTAGTCTAATCTTGGTATATTAATGTATGGTTAGAATATACTTTGAGTAAATTTAGCACCCTTTAAAGATTTTGGTTATTTTGGGTGTTTTATGTGCCTTGTGTGTTTTTATGCCTCTATTGAATTAGAAAATTCTATTGCATGTGTACTTTGAGAATTTTGTGACAAATTGAAATGACATTAGTTAAGAAAATATTAATTTTACTATTTTGGAGGTATATGGAAATTGTCTAGAAATATGAGTATATAGGAAATTTGTGATATATAGTTTCTATGCTAAAAAAAGGGGATTATTGTAAATTACTAAGTACTTTGATGAATAAGAAATTACCATCTTTGGGGAATTTATATGAATTGTGGTTTCATCCAAACTATAGAGGTTAAGTTTTTCTATGTATGCATTCCTTGAAGCTTCTATAGTAAAAATAGATATTTTAGGAATAAGAAAATTTTGATATATGGAAAAGATTATTTGGTGACGGTATGCATAATTGGGTGCTTAGATAATTAAGGGGAATATTCCCATAATATTGGGATATCGAGAATTAGTCGAATTCTATAAAATATGAGACCTGTAAAATTATAGAAATTTTGGGATATAAAGGATATAGGAAATTGTGACTAATAAAAATTCATTTGTAAAATTTTGGATGAGGTAAACAACAAATATACATATCAATTGGGGATGTGTGTGAGCACTATAAGTATAAAAAATAAAGTTGTTTAGTAAACGATACATATGGCACTATTTAGAGAATATTGATATGGAATACTGATTAAGGAGAATGGTTAGAATTTCCCCTATGAAGATTTATCTTAGCCTTATGCTTAGGTTGATAAGATTAATTGATGAGTAACATTTACTTGGTTGATGAATTTAGATTCATAGTTAAGTAACTTGAAGACTACGTGTGTAGTGTAAATATGTTAGCGAGCGGAAGATTATGAGAATAAGTAATTTGTATGCTATGATGTATACATGTATTATGAGGCGAGTAATTGTTTTGAAGTGGATCGATATTAGTTAATCATGATTAGTAATTTAAGTGGTATGGAGCCATTAAGGAACACTTGGGTTTTCTTAAGCAAGATAAGTACGAGAAATATGCAGAATAATAATAAGACTGTGAGTATGGTCTCCTAAGTTAGTTATTGGCTTATGGACATTATGTACCATCAGAAGGAAATGAAATCTTTATTAAAAAACAATTGATAAGAAATCAAGAGGTATACATGGAACATACCTATTTGATTAGGATTTGTCCTTGTTTGATTAAATATTAAGCTATAAGTATGTGAGATTACAAAAATATGTTTATGAGTGGAATGAGAAAGTCGAGAGCGAGTATATTTTTGAATACTATTAAATACTAAGAAGTAAATGTAACTTGAACTTCTGATGAATAAATTAGCAAGTATAGTAGGATTAAGTAATAATCTTTGATCCTTTGTGAAATCTTGGGACCCTAATGGGTACCCAAATACTGAGATGAATCTATGAGGTTTGAGTACGAGAACATAATAATTTTTCATACATCAGGTACGACGTACCTTAACGATGGAGATATTATTCAGTTTTAAAATTGTGTGTAGCGAGTATATGCCAGGAAGCATATTGGTGATTTTGTAAAACTTTTCGCTACCACATTGGGTACCATCATTGCAAAATAAAAATTTGTTTGCTTAGTACCACCTTGGGTACTTCAATGTGAAATAAAATATATATTCAGTATCATGATGGGTACAAAGCCTTTCATGTCAAGCCTCGTGCAAGGTTCAAGGTGGGAAAGACCACTCACACAAAATCTTTATGCATAAAATCTCGAGTACGTTCCATCGAGTTAGTATATGTCCTAATAAGTAGTTAAAACCCTGGAGAATGTGTCCTTAAGTGAGTGTGATTTGTGTAGTTTTGGGTTATGTGTTCCCTTTTTGATATGCCTTACTTGAATTTTGAAGTATGAAATTCCGAGCTTAGTATGATTTTTCTATAATTACACTTTTAATGAAATTAAGGATCAAATGAGTATATTACTTATTTCGTATGCAAAAGAGTTAACCCAAAAAGATTAGAAAATCATTCTCTTATAAGGAATAAGAAGACAAATAGATTGACATATATATTAAATGGTAAGTGTATGTGACAACTGTTTTGTCTATGCATTGTTTGAATAGTTAGTTCTTGTTTACATGCCTTAATTATAAAAGCATACTATATGTGCTCGGAGTATGCCATAACCGTCTGCTATGCTTCCTTATTTGAAACTAGAAGATATCGGAATAGGTTTCGCCATCGTCACACAAATCAGAAAGTGTTGAAAAGATAATTAGATAAGGAGGCTGCAATCAAATAGACAAGCATGCATTTTAGGAAAGTAGTTGCATTGTATCACATGTTGGGTTATGTGAAATCCAGTGTGTGACAATACCTTCCATTATTTAACTCCAAGAAAATTCTTCTCATCACCAAAGAAATATGAAAATATCTTAATTAAAAGTTTAAAACCTCTTACTCGAGTTGTATCTTCTCCACATCCTTCAAGAGTCTTTATACTCCTACATGATTAGAAAAAACTTCAAACTGGAATGGCCAACCATTCTTGCCTACCCATAATGAATAATAGGAACAACTCAATAACTATAGTTATCACTATCAGTGTTGCACCATCCAACTACTGTGTTCGAAAACAAGCTTCTTTTCTCTATAATTGCTCTACTTTCTAATCCGAAAACAATAAATCTTTTTCAAATGGGTCGTATATAACTACCTAAAAATTGTGCATTTTGGTCTTAACAGTCGATTTACTTGTAAAATCAGTCGACTGCCAAATTAGTCGACTGATACATGATATTACACCCTGGAATTTACGATATTCCAAGTACGTGCTTTACACAATAACGGATATAAAAATAATCAATCACCATGAATACGAAACATAATCTCAAATCAAAGTAACACTTTTTCACTCAAAACATCATCTCGATATTAAAACAGTTTTGCCTATTTATTAATTGAATAACTAAAACCATCTTTAAAAGAAATATATCTGGGCTCTACGATCGAAAACAAATAAATACCATATGCTCGAAAGAAGTAAAAACACCTATGATCCCACGAGTGAGCTCCCACAATATCTCTAACCTTGAATCTGGAGATAACCAATACCCATTTCTACTTAGGGTTTTACAAAAGGGGGAAAACATAAAGAGGCAAAAATAATCCATATAGACGGTTAGAAATACTGAATTTGTGGATTAAAAATTACAAGAATTATACAACGTGAATTTAGAATATGTCATATCAATAGTAAAATACCACCAATATGCAACACATAAATGATCCAGAAGAAAGCATATACTCGTAGTGGAAAACATATCATCTCTATGTATCTCAGTTTTAACACTTTTAGGTTTTACATTTTAAAGTCACATCACAGGGCATACCTCTCCTCTTGACTTTACGCGTAAAGTTTTGTGGATAGTCTTTATTGCCCTAAGTTCAACTTGGAACCCATAAATATTATAACATTAAAGAGCCAGTCCTCGTTACCCAGTAAATATAATAATACAATAAGGCTAGTCCTCATTACCCTATCTAAGCAAGGTATGAATTAGAAGGTTAGTCCTCATTGCCCTCTTAGTGTAAACCACAATTATATTATCACGACACAGTTTCACATTAGTTTTGAACTCATATAGTTGAACACTCTTTCACTGGTTATCACAATCTTAGTGTAAACCACAATTATATTATCACGACACAGTTTCACATTAGTTTTGAACTCATATAGTTGAACACTCTTTCACTGGTTATCACAATTCAATTTCATATTCATCAATTCCCAAATCATCAATTCACACCTTTTAAGTATTATGCCAAAACTCATATTTATGTCTCATCATTCAACTCTACCACAACATTAAGGCATATAAATATGTAATAACCAATCAAGTATAGAAATCACATAATAACTTGTTGTTCTAACCAAAAAATAACAAAACCTAATTGTACCTGTAATCGAGTGTGCAAATCTTTGAAAAACTCGGAAAGAAACCCTAACAATAACCCATAAGGTAAACATCATCTAATTCACGTCTACGTACGGATAATCAATAAAAAAAATCAATTATAAATCATCTATTTCAGCCTCAATTGGATAACAACGTCTTATTTATTGAACTAGGGTTTTACATAATATGAACAACTCAAGGAAATACTTACCTCACGTCCTATAGAACAAAGAGTAGAACTCAATTTCGCTCTTAGATTAGAAATGGAGGGATTCACCACTTAGGATTTGATGTTCTTGACCCTAAAAATGACTCCCTCTCTATACATATGTGTTTAGATATCATGCTTTATATGTTAAGAACAATATGGTTTGTATATATAATGTAGCACCTATTTTTATAAAATTTTCCAAAGAAAATCTCGTCTGTAGTGCATCTCGTCCGGACCAAGTTTGGTCCTCAATCTCCAATCACATGTTCACCCTATTCCACCTCGAATTGACTTTTGGTCAAAACACAAAAGTAGTATACAATTGAAATATCTTTCTAACGGTATATTATAGGCCTTAATCGGATTTACGATCTAGGGGTTATACCTAAAATAACAAAATATTGTTCAAAAGTCATGATTCATTAAAAGTCGTTTTTAAGGTCTGACCTCACCAAACATCTCTTTTAACGCTCGTTATATTGTTAAACATATCGTTTCAAATATATAAATCTTAAAATTTAAAATGGGGCTTACAATTTTTTTAATAACTTGTACGCATGTACGTACATATAACATTTTGCAAATAATCCGGGAGATTTTAGAAATCCCTTCAAAAGAGTTTCTGTATTTTCGAAGAAAGTTGAGTTATAACTATTTTTTTAATGATTTTAAATTGTTTTTAGGAAGCCTTATTGTAAATTATAATTTTCAAAACATGAAATGGAAAATATGGAACCAGGAACTAGGTGTAGCAAGGGTTGCTTCTGTTTTCAAAATGAAGGGACAAGCATGTCCCACATGGATTAAAATGAGTGGTCGACATCACTAATTGAGATCCACGTCATTTTCTTACTTATCCACCTGATTTTCTCTTTTAATTAATTCATCAATTTCTAATTAATGTATTTTAAATTTCCTTCTCTGTACTTTCTTCAAATCCACCTTTGATAAACACACACTTCTTTTTGGTGCTACGAAATAATCAAATATTTGTGGGTTGCACTTAAAAAAAAAAAATTTAACTTGCTTTTAAATAAGAAAAATCTGAGTGCATTCAACTTACAAATTACAGCTTTCTCAAAATAAAATAATAAAAATATTCAGCCTAACTTGAAGGTGGGTGGAAAAATGCACATTAAATTATAAGGAGAAAAAAAACAGAAAATAGAAAGGTTGAACTTGAAATATTATCAATAAAACAACCCCTTTGATGCGATGAGAAATTTAGCAGCAATTATGTCTTGTATAAAAAAAAAATAATGCAGGATGTTGCGATTCTTATGTGACTATATTTTATGTGATTATCTTATTTTAAAGAGAACACGAGCACAAAAGACGATGATACATCAAAAATTTTTAATTTTTGTACAATAGTATCGATACAGTGGCTGATCCAAATTTTTTATTTAGAGATTTCAAGTCTGATAGTATTTTCTCCATAGCTTTTCTAATGAATGTACACAAATAGTATTTTCTCCAGAGGTTTTCTAATAAATGTATCACAAACTCTTCAAATTTTTTATACATATCCCACACAAACAAGTAGGTGATTATACATTGAATAAGATCAAAAGCAACATCACAACTTTACTTGGTTTGATTAAATTGAAAAGTTTAATAGGGGGAAAAAAAACACATAGTTTTGAGTACACAATCAATCAACCTGGATTTGTACTTATCTTTTTTCTGGAGTTTGATTGAAAAAGAATACAAAGTAAAAAAATAATGCAGCATGTTGCGATTCTTATGTGACTATATTTTATGTGATTATCTTATTTTAAAGAGAACACGAGCACAAAAGACAATGATTATCAAAAATTTAAAATTTTTGTACAATAGGATCAATACAATGGTTGATCCAAATTTTTTGTTTAGAAATTTCAAGTAGTCCGATAGTATTTTCTCCATAGCTTTTCTAATGAATGTACACAAATAGTATTTTCTCCAGAGCTTTTCTAATAAATGTATCACAAACTCTTCAAATTTTTTATACATATCCCACACAAACCAGTAGGTGATTATACAGTGAATAAGATCAAAAGCAACATCACAACTTGGTCTGATTAAATTGAAAAGTAGAATAGGGGAAAAAAAAACACATAGTTTTGAGTACACAATCAATCAACCTGGATTTGTACTTATCTTTTTTCTGGAGTTTGATTGAAAAAGAATACAAAGTAAAAATTAATGGGCTTTATGCAATATTATATTTTGGTTGTATTTTTTAACAGCTAACTTGACTTAGTTTTAGCAAAAAAAATTATATGTATCTTGTTTTAAATTTTCAATTTATTTAGGTTAAAATAATTAATAAATTCAACTTTAAAACTAATCAGTTAAATATTATATAATTTTTAAGCAAATAAGTTAATTATAAACTAAAAACAATCAATCCCTTTTATTTTTTATTTTTTTTTTATAATCGACTAAGTCATTATTTGATTGTGATGGGATTTTTGTTTAATTTAACGGCGACGTGACACCACGCCGACATTTTAACGTGCCTTGCTTGACTCTCTCTCAATATTCTAATATTTCAAACGGCTCGTAATTTATCTCCACTTTGAGTTATTCTCAAACAATTTATTTATTTATTTTTTGATAAATCGATTTTGAGGAACACTGTTTTGAAATAATGCAATGAATCGTTATCCAAGCAACAAAAAAATTGACCAATGCAAAGCAATTTCAAGCAACATAAAAATAAATAAATAAATAAATAAATAAATACATAACAATTTGTTATACCCTTTCGAGTATCAGCCACACAAGTTGAGAGTAAAATTACGAGTTAAAGTTTATTATATCTGACGTAAATAATTTGAAACTTCTTGTATTGCGATCGAGCTATTCAAAAAGGAAAAAATAAAATTGCATACAGAAATTTTAATAATTCTTATATTTTTGGTTGAATATTAACTCGTCTCACATCATGAGTTCATACTGCTTAATTTGGAATTAAAAAAAAAAAAAAAACATAATATAAGGAAT
>MKEJ01035979.1:0-11961 GCA_001753735.1 Embelia ribes
CTTTGAAAATATTACACCATACATAGACTTTACATGTGCTACAGTGCTTTAAAATTTTTGGGGCCTTAAAGATTTTTATGTCAAGAGGAGCAAAAATCTACCCTTTGCTTGGAGATTGGGTCTCGGGAGCTAGGCCAATCGAGCTCCTAAACTTCTAGGGTTTTCGTGGCTCTTTTCTCTTTATCTCCTCTGTTTTTCTGAGTAAAAGTTATAAGCTCCCCACTGCCAAAAGTTTATTTTTAATGCTTCAGTTCTGTCCCCGACCATGTCGTTTGAATAAGATGATCCCACCATTCGAACGGCTCCTCGGGACTGACAAAACTCAGTTTAGAATTAGGAAAAAAATGCTCCAATCCTCTCCAAGCTTCACCCTCCGACTTCAAACTTCATTCCACTCATACTAATCACTTGAAATACATATACTATAATCAAAATAAAATACTTCCCCATTCGTGTTAATATCGTAAAGTTACGGTATCTTATTTTACTTCAATAACTACACTAAAACTCAACTCCATACTATCTTCCAAAGCAATGAAATACTTCCCCATTAGTGAGAAAATATTATTTTCCAGAGTGCCAGTACACTGGAAGTGGTGTACCGATACACAGACCCCTTTAGCAGATTGGAGCTCTATGGAAGTCGTCACACCAAAGTGGTATAACGGTACTCAGCGGTGTAATGGTACACCAAATTGGTGTATCGTTACACCAGATTAATGAGACGAGTTAGTGAGATTCAAGGCACACTAGAAGTCGTCAAACCAAAGTGTTGTAACGGTACTCAGTGGTGTACCGACAGACCAAATTGATGAGAAGATACAGAGATTCAAGCCACGCTGGAAGCCGGCACACCAAGTAGAGTAACGGTACCCAGTGGTGTACCGGCATACCAAATTGGTGTACCGTTACACCTATTTTATTTTTTGAAGAGTGGAGGGCTCACTGGGAGCCAACACACCAAGTGGTGTACCGTTACACCCAGTTAGAAATTAAAAAGTCATAGATCCCAGTATTATCTGACTTTATAACACACTCTCTCTTTCTATTACCCCATTACCCTAAATATATAGAGAGAGAGAAAAAAAAGAGAGAGAGAGAAAGAGAGAAGGGAGAAGAGATAGAAGCTTGGGTTTGATCTAGTTCCCAAAGGCAGATAAAAAATCTAAGGGTAATTCCTTGATCTTTGGAATATAGAGATCGTTTCTATGTAAGTTACTCTTTCATCCATTCCGTCGATTTGTCTCGATTTCCGTACCCCATTCGTACGTGAATTTTTATTTGATATTTTTCTTTCTTATGGAGAATAGATCATTTTTATATTTTGGAGTTTAACGATTTGATTTAATTTGCTAGATCAAATCGTGGGGGGAAGAAGAGGAGAAATTGGGGCTTTTGCTTAGAAAGTCTCGGGCGGGCTGTTTCTCATCGTTGTAGGTATAGTAAATAATAAGCTTTGCATAAACTTGAGAATCTGTCGTGTGTGTTCATGGATGATACCGTAAAAGAAAAAGGGAATTGATACAATCCCTTTTGTAGGACGAACTCTAACTTGAATGGTAGACTCGTAAGATATCGTAGATGAATGTGAATTGATACGTTTATGGGGACTATGTTTGGAGTAGATGTTAGTAGAAGAAATAACACGATTTATTTAACTTGCATAGTTAAAATTCACCTGTTAATCATATTGCCATTTATCATTATATATGATTCTTATAGTTCATTGTTAGCATGTTATTCATTTTATGGAGATTATGCATAACATACATAGTGATGTAAAATGCATGAGTAGAAGACTATGACATTTACATTGAGGGTGGAGAAGGACATTTGTTTAGGATAGTGTATCACTATTTTAAATTAAGTAGCAATGAGGCCTACAATCTTACTGTAAAAGACGGGAAACCTATAGTAGGAATTATCCATTTACTTGACGTTGTGTGGGCGAAAGGTAAATGAAGGCGTTGTTTCCAGTGCAATTTGGCATCGAACTTAGCGGCGGTCGTCGTCAGTTTTAAGAAGTGAAGTAGATACATGTCCAAAACAGTATCAAAGTGATAGGTATGTGAAGTAGTGCAGTTGTACGTAGCAAAGACATACATTACATTCATGTGTAGTTTATTTATTCGTCTCATGTTTTACATTTCAGTTATGCTATTCGTATTCATACTCATATATGTTTCACATATTGCTTAGACTCATGTTTAAGTTTGCATGTTATCTAACCGTTATTTTTTCCCCATTTTCTTCTCTTATAAATTGTATTGTAGGTCCGGAGGCAGATATCGAGCATCATTGACGATGCCACATTGTACTTGTATATATATATATTGGCTCACTATGACAGGTGAAAAGAAGATGAAGATGATATTTTGTTTTAACGTCTTATCTCTCTCTTGTTGTAGTATTTCATTTTGTAGAACTCGTATAGAAGCGCACTCTAATGTAGTTGTAGTAGACATTGACGTAGAAATTGTGTTAGAAGTAAAAGTATAGATATGTTATTGTCCTTTATGAGATTGAGAATATTTGTATACCTTCCGATTTCATTTCTTTTTGACAAGCATTTAGCTTGTAGTATTGTATCAGTAAAATATACAGGTTTACAATATTGTTGTATATATATATTTTCCGGTGTTGGTGTTGGCGTTGGCGTTGGCGTTGGCATTGGCCTTCGTCTTTTAGTTATATACTACCTTATTTTTATTGTATTGATGTGGAATGATGTAGACTGTGAGTAGTATCGTCCTGCAGAGGCGATTAAATGCATTGATGAGATAGCGATACAAAAATATATTTCCAATTTTATTTTCCTGTTCAATAAATTTTTTCTTCCTTTTCTATCTTAAAAAAGGGAAACATAAAAATATTTGCATCCCCGGGTTTCTCGCGGGATTTGGGGCGCGACAAAACCGGTTATACTTTAGGATTTATAAATCACTCATTTACAAGGTTAGTAAAAAACTTATAAGATCAAGTTTGAATATGAAAATGATGAACACTTAATTTTACAATCCTTTACAAGGTTAGTAAAAACCTTATAAGATCAAGTTTGAGTATTAAAATGATGATACAAATGAATCGCTCAAAGGATTGTTTTGATTCTCACTTCAAAGGCTTTGAATAAGAAGGTTAAGTAGAACAAACCTTTAAGTGAGCATAATGATAAGACCTTGATTTAGAAGTGTTGATCTCTTAAATTTGAATATGAGAAAGTGTATCTCTTCTTTTTCAATGTTTATCTATATTTTTATGTTTGACAAATGAAGCCTTTTTTATATAGAGGACGAGCCTTGAAATTTGTAATCATGTAACCATTATGATTTGCTCCTTTTTCATTTTTTGTTGATCTCAAATCTTCAATAACGCCCGTTTGAAGTTTAGCTGTTCTTGGAACGAGTTGTTGTATTTTGATTTAAACGTATCTCGAGTTCACCAGTAGTATTTGTAATTTTTTGGGTTAATAAATTTTATCTTCAAAAAAAAAAAAATATTACTTGCAATCAATCTTGTGTCTAAATCAACTTGGTCTTGGCGGGTCTGACTTGAATCGATCAATTATCCGATTCTGGTTGGGTATGCATGTTGCGAATTCAGATTTGGTTGACACCAAAATAAACATGTATTGCACGGGTCCAAATATTTAACCGGCACTTATTTAACACCAATGCAAAGAGTTGGAGTCCAACATGAATACTCCCTCGCATCCGCATATGTACTAGATCCATATCCACTCTCATACCTCCAACCTATAATCCATAGAATCCTAAACTATAGGGTCCCGCTAGAATTTGTAAAATCCTATACCAAATCCACACTTTATGTAAATTCATATATTCATAAAAGAATATGTCACACTTTAGGCCTAAATTTTTTGTTTAATCCGTCTTTGGAATGTCAAACTATGTTGAAAGACATTGACCACAATAAAAAAATAAATAATAATGGAAATAAAATTATTGTTAGGACAAAAAAAACATTCCCGGTAGAGAGGCGGAAGAGTACTCTCTCTCACTCTCTCTCGAGTTGTCCTGCCGGCCACCACCATGCCCACTCCGCCATCGCCCCAAAACTCAAAGACCACTCCTCCAATCTCTTTTTCTACTTCATTTGTCACTAAAAAGTCCATAGCCTCAGCTTATGGGCTCAGTCTCTTGTTAGCATTTGTTGCTTTCACAATCTTCTCAACTAGATCCCAATTCCCCACCATCTTCTCTCATTTCAATAACTCCTCTCTCCTATTCAATCTCACCAAAAATCCCAAAAAATTAGATCAAGAAAAAGAGGGTCTTTTTGTGTTGAGCAAAGATTGTGATATGTATGATGGGTCATGGCTTAGGGATGAGTCTTACCCTGTTTATGAACATGGGTCTTGTCCTCTCATTGATGAGCAATTCAATTGTTACCTAAATGGGAGGGGAGATTCTGAGTATGAGAGGCTTAGCTGGCAACCCCATGGCTGCAATATCCCTAGGTAATTTAGATTCTTGAATCATTCTTCATTCTTGAATTAAGAATAAGGATATATTTGAAAGGAGCATGCCCGATGCACAAGTTGCACATATAATATTTCGTTTTAGCATTATTTCTTTTGTTTTTATAATATTAATTTTAAAAAGTGATCTTTTTAAACACGACATCTTTTATTTTTGTTCTTTTTTCAACATCTTTTTGCAAGTATATAATAGTATATGTGAAAGGGCATGTGAGATGGTAATTTTTTTTATTGAGTTACGATATTCATACCAACTATTACTAACTTGTATTGTGTAGTTAATACTTAGCTACGTCACCTATTCTTTTTTTCCATAACAATAGGAAATGGACGATGTCTCTTTCTTTTATAACAAGAGAAAATGAATGACGTGACTAATTATGTATCACATGATACAAGTAGTTGCACAACTAGTTGGTAGGAATCTCTTTGCCCTTTTCTATCTATCAGGCATAGCTTGGATTTCAGTTTCGCTAATTAAATATGATATTAGTGAAATATAACTTCTATGCATTAATAACAAGTGCAATGATAATCTTTAATATAATAATTACCTTAGATTAGAAGAGTCAATGTTCTGTTACAGATTTTGAAATTAAGTTTTAGAAACAATAGAGAAACGTGAGACATAATAGAGCTACTGTGAGTTTCTAAAAGACCCAAATTTATGTGTGGGTGTAGGGTTCTGAAAATATATGTTTACATAGGTTTCTTCCTAATAATTTGTTTGTATATTTGTTTTCTATATGTCTAGAATGAGATTATGAAAATATTTAGGAGTGATTTAGTGAATTTTATGAGCTTTATAGTCATATAGTTCTTTGTAATTTTTGTTTCCCTTTTTTGTCAAGCCTTAGATCTTTGTTATATCCAAAGAGAAGAAGGAGATTATGAAAAGTGTTAGGGGAGTGATTTTAGGGTTTTTATGAGCTTTATAATCCAATTAGTATTATAATGGTTTTTTATATTTTTTGTTTCTCCCTTTTTTTTTTTGTCAACCTGTAGATCTTTTTACAGTTAAAGAAACCCAACCGTAAAAAAATACATGTGGCCAAATATTATTAAGCATGCATAGCTTTTATATATAGTATAGATGTACAGAAAATTATGGATAAAAATTGTTCAAACACCCATGGATTTACCTCATGCGCGATGATTTTTTTTTTTTTTTTAAATAGGATTAAAAAAACATATGTGTTTTATGTTCATGTGGATAGTTAACTTGTGCTTGCTTGGTTTTTGTTTTGGGTTTTGTAAAAAGATTTATTATTCTATATCTTGGAATTGCATTGTCTACAATTGGATTAATTTGTACATAAGTTGGGAGGGGAAAAAGTGGTGTGTCTATTTTAATTTGATTAAAAGATTGTGATTTGTACGAGGGGCTAGGGATGATATAACATTTGTTTAGGGCATACATAGATGAGCGATTCAGTTGTTAGGTGGCAACTCAGCGGCTGCAATGTTCTTAGCGTAAGACTTGAGCTAATAATTTCTTATTTTTGACAGTGTTTATGTGTATATCGATTTATGCATGCTTACTTTTTGTTGTGAGTTTGGTAAAAAAAAGTCATCTTGTATGTTGAAAATGTATTGCCTACAATGTGGATTACTTGATTTATAAATTTTGGAATGATTGAGTAAATGAGGTGTGTAGTTTTTATGTGTTAACTTTGTGTAATTTAATATTGGGACTTATTTTATGTCAACATAGTTGGTAAAATAGAATGAAAGAGAACCACTGAGGTTTAGGTTGACAATAAGGGTTATTGCATAGCCAAGAAGAATGAGAGGTTTAGGTGGCAACTCAGTGACTGCGATATTCCTATTATTGATAATGCATCTTTTACTTATCAAGCCATGAAAGTTCCCTTTTTTCCTTTCATTAATTCACTGCTGGCTTTTCGCTTTTTAGGAAAGCAGTTAAGGATTATAGATCAAAATATTTGGGTTCAATTTCATTAAACTATGCATTATATTATTGCAATTCATAAGAGCTCATGTTTTCCGCTTGAAACATTACAAGCATGTGGAAACATTGCGAAAATCTTTTACATTGCTGATTATTGTTCTGTTCTTGTGATATCATTTTGCTGAAGATCAGCTTTAACTTTTGAACTTGCTTTGCAGATTGAATGGCAAAAAGTTACTGGAACTACTAAGAGGGAAGCGGCTTGTGTATGTGGGTGATTCGTTGAACAGAAATATGTGGGAGTCAATGGTTTGCATTCTTAGAAACTCGGTCGAAGACATGAGCAAAGTATTTGAAGCCTCTGGTAAAAATGAATTTCGAACGGAGTATTCATACTCATTTGTTTTTGCAGTATGTCCTATGCTTTTCATCCTCCATGTTGATCTGCATATGTACTTGTTAACTTACTCTAAGCTGTGAGAAGCTAAAGCCAAAAATCAAAAGCTTTGCATATGTTGAACAATATGCTTATGACAATCGGTGTTTGTGCTGTTTCATAGGAGTATAATTGCTCGGTGGAGTTCTTCCGGTCTCCATTTTTGGTCCAAGAATGGGAAATGCTGTCGTCTGATGGATTGAAAAAGTCAACTCTCCGTCTTGATATGGTTGAT
Organism: Embelia ribes; assembly: GCA_001753735.1. NCBI lineage: Eukaryota > Viridiplantae > Streptophyta > Magnoliopsida > Ericales > Primulaceae > Embelia > Embelia ribes. Next base: position 7,082 of record MKEJ01035979.1, read on the forward strand.
GGTGCATCCTATAGATACAGAAGTGCAGATGTACTTATTTTCAACACTGGACACTGGTGGACTCGTGGCCGAACCTCTAGAGGGTACTTTTTTTATTTTTATATATATAAGGAAGTGAAGTCTTTTTCTTTTTTCTTTTTTTTTTTTTGGATTAAAGTGTAAATGTGGCTAAAATAAATTATGCAGGAAAGGTTACTTTCAAGAAGGTGACCATATCTATACCAAATTGAAGATTATGGAAGCATTCACAAAAGCAATTACGACATGGGGAACGTGGATCGATGCCAATATCGATCCCTTGAAGACGGCAGTGTTCTTTAGCGGCTATTCTTCTGCACATTTTAGGTACCAATTTAAAATGTTATTTGAATTTTTCTGTGATAACTTTTGCAAGAAATCGCTACCTTTCTTAATTTTGTTTGTCGACATCTTTAACATCAAATGAGCAAGTTGACTTAGATCAGAACAATATAGCATAGAAAAATTGACATCAATTGACATTATTTTATAAATTCTTGGAATTAAGGCTTGTTTGTTCGTTTGTTTTTTTCTTTACATTTTGACATTGGGCACCTAACCTCCCATTGGCCCTAACATCTTTCCAACCTCCAGAGGCGGGCAGTGGAATTCTGGTGGGCAATGTGACCACGAATCAGAGCCGATCAATGACACTTCCTATCTATCATCATATCCGATGAAAATGCAAGTTTTGGAGGAGGTGGTGAAGAAAATGAAGACACCTGTCACGTATCTGAACATTACGAAATTGACGGATTATCGTAAAGACGCTCACCCATCGATTTACAGGAAACAGAACTTTTCGGAGGAGGAGATGCTGAGATCACAAGATTGCAGCCATTGGTGCCTACCTGGCGTACCTGATACATGGAATCAGCTCCTCTTTGCCCAACTTTTGTTGAGATATAATAGCAAATAGTAAGGGCATGTCCGCGAGTTTCCCAAATTATTTTAGTATATCTTATATGTTGAAGAACTCCAAAGTATTTAAAATAGAGGCTGAAATATAGAGAATGTCCAAATCAGTCCCCTTAAAGTTAAACATATTACCGGCAATGAATATTAGTTCTTAGTTTAAGGGGAAGGGGATTGTGCAGTGTAAAGATAAACGGGTTTGAGCTTCCGTTTGGTTAGATTAAACTTTTTGTCCATCCAAATTGTTTATAAAATCCGGGAAAATATTGTAGATTTGAAAAGCGGATTAAGTAGTTGAACTTCCCTAATATCTATTATTTGGAATTAATTAATAGTGTTGGACCAAAATGTTTTAGAATAAGTTGCACATAATCTCAATGTTTGGATTTGATGTGGGTATTTTTCCTCTAAATTAGAAGCATCATGAAATTCAAATATGATTTTCCAAAAAATACAAATGGTTTGCGAGTTGGCTGTTTTCAGGTCAGTTTTCTAAAGGGACAAATAAACATGTAGGTGTCTTATTTTAGGGTATGAAATGTAATTGAAGGTAATGAAGGAAGTTAAAATCAGATCGGCCGGTCGGATCGGTACAACCGGGAATCGGCACATAGGCTGATCAGAAAAATCCTAAAAACTGGTCATACACAGAGCCGGTTGAAAACTAGCTGAATCAGCCACAAACTGGTAAAATCGGTTGGAAATCGGTCTGAATTGGTTCGGTACATTAAATTTTTTTTAAAAAAGACACTTGGAAACTGTGGTTCCAATTGCATAAAGGTTTGTAAATGAAGTTTATATTTCAATGTTATGGAGTTATGTGATATTAATCATATTATTTAATATATTATATTAAAATTTTAAATAATATTATTTAATCATAATTGGTTCAACCTCGGTTCGACTATTAAATCTTGAACCAGTGCCTTCACCTGTTCAATGACCAGTCCGGTTTTGAAAACGTTGAAAGTAATGTAGATCTTTTGCCTTTTTTTCGTTAGATGTATTGCAAAAGAATAATATACATGTGATTGACAAATGATAGTATATAGAGGAAATAAAAATTTTCTAGTCATGTTTCTTATTGTAGTTTCTCAAAAGATATATTGCAAAAGAATAATACATATGATTAAAAAAATGATCATGTTTCTTATTGTAGTTTCTCAAAAAACTGAATCATACAGTGGAACAAGGTGACATTAATGCTATAAACTTGATACTGAAAGGTAGATATAATTTCCTCCCGGAGAATGGAAAATTAATACTATAATATATATTAGTTACTTACATGAGTTACATTGACAAAATTTATCTATGGTTATACAGCTCTTCAAAATTATACCCCCAAATTGTTTCTACTTCTGCATTTATATTAGTTTCCGACCTAACAGATTTTAGCTTTTAGTATGACCATCAGATTGAAAAAATAATCAAGATCATTATTAAGTGGATTAGTATATTAAATAATCAACTTCATAATTAAGTGGATTAGTATATAAAATAATCAAGAAATTACATAGCTTTTGGTTGTCGTCAACCTAAAATACGTATAAAAGCAGAAGTGATATCTAATAATTTATCTTGGATTGAGATTTTATACATACAAACATGTAGGAATTTCTTACATACTGCCATACACATATTGATATGTTGAAAAGATAGTTATTATTTTGATTTTTCTATTGATCTCTTTCGTAGGTGATAATATTCTCTTTCCTATGTATCATCGGAAATTCCTTGATTTATTTTATGGATCAAGTTTATAAGTTATCTCGGAATTGCTTTATTGCGCACTTAAATTAATTTGAATTGTTAATCAAGGTAACTCATAATGCTGGTTAACTGGATGGTAGTGAGAAAGATTTCATTAAAGCTTTTATTTTTCACTATATATATATATATATTTTTTGTTAAAGTTCATTTTGCCCCCTATTATTTGGGGCTTGTTTTAATTTGTCCGATATCCTTTAATTTTTTTCGATTTGCCCCATATAATTTTATTCTTATTTCAATTTGCCCTGTACCTTTTCAATTTATCCTTTATAATTTTAGTCTCTTTCTAATTTACCCATATGTTTTTCCCATTTCAATTTATCCTTATAATTATAAAATTCTTCTATTATAATATAATAAGTTATTAAAATAACATATATGACTTCTTGAAAGTATTTTGACCGGAAAATATATTATTTACATGTTATGTATCACTTTTAACTGATCTTTTAAATTTATTATTTAGTCAATTTATATATATAATTAAATATTCATGATAATTTAAAAATATGCGTTAAATAGATCATTTTTCCATAGGTAATCCATTTACATATCAATTTTTTATAAGAAATGACGGACTATTATTTCAATATAATATTTATAATTAAAGTTAAATTTATTAATGATAAAGGTAAATTAAAACGGGACAAAAAAAATTGGGAAATATTAGAAAGAGGCTAAAAATATATGGGGTAAATTGAAAGATAGAGAACAAATGAAAATAAAATTAAAACGTTTGTGGTCAAATTGAAATAAATAAAAAGCAAGGAGACAATTAAAATGAGCCTTGCAAAATGAACTTTACCCCCTTTGTTTTTCTCAAGAATTATTCACTAGTTATGCGTGCAATATTATTATGACTTATGCTGAGTTTGGCAGTTTGGCTATTTGGGAATATATCTATACTGGAACAACACTTAATGATATGAAAATAATTTATTAAAAATTTAGACCTACCAAAAATACTTTTGAGATTAAATACACTATAATGCATCTTTCACCAAATTAAAAACATTAGAATGCTTTTTTCACCACATTTCGAGCTAAAATGCTAAGCTATGTGTATGACAAATTTATTATCCATACATATACCATGAGGTTGGCACTAAAATTAACTTGCAACAATACAAATATCATAATTATGATAACTATTTATTGGAGGTTTATTCTATTAGTACTTTTTTTGCCTCCCAAATCCTATTACATTTCAACACCAAATAAGAGCATACTTATTTGGTATATTACATAGTTGACCCAACAATTTCCAAAATATATCGGTTTCCCCCATCGAAATGCAATTTATTCGTTAACCACCCTGAAGTTCTTCATAATCTTTCCATTTGACCCAGTCAAAGGACTAATATTCCCCCATCTTGATCATGGAATTAGCAAAGTCATTAAGGAACAAAAGATTAGAATTATTCCCATAGAGTTCAACCAAGGGTTTAGTCGTGGACACCGCATCATTGCTCGAGTACAATATCTAATCAGACTGCAGAAGACCTTTTTGAATAAATAGATTCTTGAAGTATAGGTTTTCGAATAAGTCGACCGAGTTACGTCTAGTGGGGCCGTGTTGTTTCCATCTCCAGTTATCAGGCATTGATTCTAGAGGTTGGAGACCATTATGGCGTTCAGGGTAGTGGTGAGCGCACCTGTACCGGAGAAGTTATATAGTCTATTGTTGAAGGTGGCACTTCTCGCTAAACCAATCGTATGGCCACATGCATGCAACTCGTTTTTACTTGCACAAAAGGACATGCCATAAAAATCACACATCAAAGCATAGTCGTACACTAAAAATTTCTCACATATATACCTAAAAGAACCACGGCATCAGTGAGGTTAAGGCCAATGGTAGCAAATTTGGATATAATGATGTTGACATGATCAAAGGGAGAAAGAAGCCCCGTGTTGGCTCCTGATTGGTTCGCCACAAGCCCGTCCCTCCTTCCAAGTGGTACCGTCCACCCCATTCCACCACTCTGAAAAGAAAATACATATAAGAGCTCGTTAAGAATTAAAAAAAATATTTACTTTAGAGACAACAGTGTTATTTATTTATTTATTTTTGCATGATTTTAAAGTAGGCAGTATATATATATATATAAACTTACTAAGACCACGGCATCTCGGGCAGCAAGGGTGAGTATATCAGCACAAGAAACAACTCC
>MKEJ01035984.1:0-14751 GCA_001753735.1 Embelia ribes
TTCTCGTCCAATATTGTAATACGCATATCCAACATTGTAACAATGTTGTTAACAGCGTTAGGAGCTCTTAAGGTACCAAAACCCTTTATTGGCTCAGGCGCTTGCCCAAGTAATGCAAGGCGCTAATTATTTTATAGAAGAACTTGGATAATCTCCTAAAATTCTTAATTGTTTTTGGCATATTTGGAAGTATATAATTTTGTTAAAGGTGTAGGCAATTGATGGTAGCTTTTCCATATGTTATATGTAGCCTTTTATAGTTTGTACTATTTATACTTTTGTAATTAATAATAAGTGATGATGATAATATGATGCATCATGAAAATAACATTTACCATAAAGATGTAAAATAAATATCTTCATGTGAGGGAGGCGCTAGCCTTAGAGCCTCAGGTGCTAGTACTAAGGTGCTCACCTAGGCAATGCCTTAGTGACGTCGCTCACCTTGACCCATAGGAGGCGCTTTGGCCTCGCCTTGCCTAGCCCGAGAGCCTAGGCGAGAGCCCGGAGAGCTTTTGATAACACTGCATCGTAATTAGCCTGAAATTATCATATAAAACTGCAATCAAACAAATCTACTAACCTCTTTAAGACGAAGGAATAGTATGTTACAGGTATTGATAGAAATAGGATTTTGGCCTGAAAACAGTAGTGTCTCAAAAGTATGAAGGACATAGGTATACGATTGTCTGGCTGTGGCTGTTGTCATGTGGTTCCATATTAGTGAGTTACTTAAGGAGAAAATAACAGTACATTATATGTACAGATTTCATATGATTTTTTTCCTTAGAAGTAGACTTATAATTTAGCCTGAAAGTAGAAGTACTACGAGTGAAGGAGGTTAATTCTTTTAGCATCGAAATACTCGAAATTATATTATAGACACAATTATGGGGAAGCCATATGGTGATGATGTCTTTTGGTTTAAGCAAGCTAGTGAAAAAGGGTATCATAACAAAAGAACTATGAATTACATGTACTGCTTTTTCTTTACAATTTTTTCCTTAGCAGTTGGGTAAAAATCTTGTGTGAAAAATAGAAGTGCTTCTGGAGAATAAAACAATACCGTTGGTATATAACAAGATTATAATAGAGAGAGAATTATCGTGTAGCTTTGTTGTATTTCGGTTATAAAAAGCCAGTGAAAAAGGTATGACTTAAGAACTTTACATTGCATGCACTGGTTTCATATAATTATTTCTTTGATAGTAGAATCATAATTTTGGCCTGAGAAAAGTAATGTGTTGGAAGTACTGATGTATGGAAGAATGGTTGTAATACTGCTGCTATTTAGATTATCAAGATAGAATTTTCAAGTTGTACATTGCAATATGACCGTGTAGTTTTGCTGTTTTTGTTTATAGCATAGTTAGTGAGGTATGGTACGACAAAGGATCAGCACGTGACTCAGGGGGTCCTATAGTTTTTCTTTGAGAGTAGGTTTGCATTTTTTAAAAATAAAGTGATTAAAAGGTAAGGATGTATATTAAAAAGAATGGGAACAATATTTGCATTTTTTTTAAAAAAAGGACATTTATTGGATGACCATCTACTTTTTCCTTTTTCTTTTAATTGCGTGGTCTCTTAGTTTGTGATGTGATTGGAATTGGAATTTTGAAAGTCATTTAGGGCTATTTTTGCAAATGAGTGAAATGTAGCGGAATAGGAGTTATGTGAGTTGGCATAGTGAATGAAAGTTGGGATATGGAAATTACCTAATTCTTGTTCAAGGTAAGAAACGAACTTCATAGTGTCCTACTAAAAGAAGTGGAATTAAGGTGGAAAGAGTCATCCCATTGCATTTATAGGTGGTTCATTTAATTCGGATGAGCGATCCTTAAGTTGAGATAAGTAAATGATAATTGTGATATTATTTGTAAGTTTCTGAGTGGTAATGTCTTGAGTGTAAAATTATTATGTCATTTCTATTACATCATTAGAGGCATTAGTTCTAATTAGAGTTTTCATGGTTTTGAACAATAGTAACTTAATTCTATCCGCTTGGCTAGTTTTGACCCTTTTTGTTTGTTTTTTTTTAGGTAGTGCTATCCTTTTTTTTTTTTTTAATGTCTGAACTGCAAGCCAAGCCACAAGGACTGGCTGATTTTGTCTAAAAGTTTCTTTTGAGGTACGAGATTGGTGAGATTTCAGATGGTAAGCTCATACTTGAATAGTTCGGAACACTATACAAGGTAGCGAAAATTTTTTACTTATTAGTTTGAAGGAAAAACAGAGAAATGAATTTGTGGGTGCTGAAGCTCTTGCAGAACCCTGCTAATGGTAACACTTTTTAATGCTGATGCTTCTGAACCTGATCAGGCTAGTTTTGAAAACCAAACCCCTTTCTGAAGCTTGTGCCCCATATGCGGTGAAAGTGTTTTATGCTCTACCTCTGATTAGCTAAGTAATTGGTAACGGTTCATATGGCCCCAATGTTCAGTCCCACAACCAGAACTTTTGAAACTTCTGTGGGAGATGGGATCTTATCATTTGACTGGTATCACAAGAGGCCTCCTATATGACTTATGACCATGAATTCTCTGGAAGTGATTGTATTCTGTGGGAAAGAGACTACCAATTTTTTTTTTTTGTTATTTTAGATATTCTATGATGAAAATCACCAAGGGCATGCATGCAACTCATGTACCAGTACATTTTTATCTGTCATCTCTTCCTTGTTTATACATTACTAAAATTGATTGTAAACAATATTGAATTGCCTTCTTTGTCTGGTCAGATGCTGTCTTAAAATAAATCAATATGAATGCAGGTTATTCAGTGGGGAAAAATACTCGTCGCATTGGAACATGATAATAATGAGGACATTTTAGATGCACTTTTTGTCCAGGTAGTATTAACATTACTCTGTTACTTGCGTACTTGATTAAGCATGCCAAACTTTATTGTGTGAAGTTAATTTATGGAAGCAGTTCTCATTTTGAATATTGCTGATGATAATATGTTGATCTATTTGCCTTGATTATTATATTGTTCAATAGAAGATGTTGACTTTGGAGATCAATTCTTTGTTTATGATCCACTTATGCCATGTTGATATGCATATCTTTATCTCAAGATTACAGCAAGTAAAGAGAACTTCATCATTAGTATCACCATTCTACCAACTCCAGAAATTCTTACTTTGCATCTGGACCTAACTATCCTCTGGGGCTAAAATTTACCTTTTCTGTCTCTTCCTCAACCCTTCTCGTCATGCACATGGTTATTTGAAACAGTATTTTTGTATTTAGAACAGTTTTGTAGTTTATTTAGAATCTAGTGATATCTGGAAAATCTTGAAGAATCCAATTTCAGTTTTGCATTCAGTACATTGTAAAGCACTTATTTAAATTTTTTTTATGCTTTTCAATTTTATATATAGTTGTGAATTTACTACATGATGTAATGAAGTGCACATTTTTATGCAAGATTACTGAAAATGAAGTAATATTATCAATACCACCATTTTACCAACTCCTAATCACTTAGAAATTCTTACATAGCATCCAGACCCAAGTCTCCGAATGGGGCTTAGTTTTAACCTTCTCCTTCTCTTCCTCGCCCTTTCCTGTCATGCATGTCATTGCTTCCAACAATATTTTTGTACATGGAACAGTTTTGTAGTTTATTTAGTAAATTAGCATGTAGTGATATCTGGGAATTCTTCAATAATTTAATTCCAATTCTGCATTCAGTACATTTTAAGACGCTCTTATTTGTAACTCCTCATCATTTTTTTTGGTTTTATGCAGTTGTAAATGCACTACATGATACTATTGTACACGTTTTGGCAGCTTTGTTCTATGGCAAGAGACATGAGTGTGAAAGTCAGAGTTGAAGCTTTTAATGCCCTTGGGGAGGTAGGTTCAGTGTCTGAGGATTTATTGTTGCAAACCTTATCAAAGAAGGTACTTCCTCCGATGAGAGAGAAGACTTATCATGTGCTATGCTCTTCGAGATCAGTTGAAATACTGGCATCAAGTGCTGCGGGAGCTTTTGTACATGGGCTGGAAGATGAATTTTGTGAGGTTTCAAATTTGTTTTTGAAGTTCTGATTTATTATTATTTATTATTATTTGTTTACTTTCCCCAGGAAAAAAAACTCCTAGTAGTTGCTGGCATTGTTTTTTTAGGATCACTGTAATGATAGCTCTTATCAATATGACTCCTAAATTTTCTTGCATACATGATAAGTATGGCCATTCATATTCTTGTTATCTAGCTAGTAGACTTATCTTTCTTCCCCATACTTGAGCCTAGAGAGTTAATTTTGAGAATCTTGTCTCTTTTGATTTTTAGGTGCGAAGATCTGCCTGCCATTCTTTACATACTCTCAGCATTCTTTCTGATAAGTTTGCAACAGAAGTCTTAAATTTATTGGTTGAGGTGCTAAATGATGATTCTATGGTAGTCCAGCTTCAGGTTCTGGAGACAATGCGTTGTATGGCTCTATTTAATCATCTAAAGCTGCAAGAAACACATATGCACGTGGTAAAGATTTTTTTAATTCCTAATCATTAACCATGTGCCGAGTAGACAGATTCTAATTATAGTATAGAATCTACTCCTTTATGGAATTTGGATTCACTCTCAACTTGGCAATTAGTGAGGTGGCCAAGATAATTGATGGCTGGTTATCCAATATGGTCAATCTATCCAAATATTACTAGGTTATTAGTCTTTGGCTAAAACAACCAGGAGAATGTAGATTTTCTTGAATGTATCACATTTAGGCCCTTGGTGTGCTGCATGTTTTGCTCCTATGAAGTTGTTACGAGATGAGTTATGCTATTACCAATTAAAGGGAGGAACAATGTTTTATCTTGTATGTTCTTCATCCAAAGCACTACTTTTCCCAACGTGTGCAACCAGTGCCAGAGCCAGGATTAAAAAATGCAGGATGCCAAAAACCAGAAAAATTATTATGGGGGGTGCTGAAGTAGCCATGGAAACTTTTACACTAAAAGATAGGACATTTTAGTGGCTGTAAGACTTGATTGCAGGATGGCTCTGCTTATACGGGGGAAAGGATAAATTAACTATTTCAGCTCCGTTAATTTGATGTACTTTCTTGTTTATAGACTGAGTCCAAGAAACAGTGCGCCTAGATAATTTTTCCAATATTTGAGGAGGTTTTGCCCAATTAATTTTATCAATATAAAAGTAAAAAGATAACTTTGTACGCAACATTCCTTCAAGATAAACAAAGTGAAATGAGGGTCCTGAACATGAACAGCCTTCAATTCAGAACAAAAAAAAAAAAAAAAAGAATTTTCAATGGCAGCACCTGTGCCAATCTTTCCTTAGGTACATATTTTCGGTTGTCTCTTGCCAACTAACATTTCTTTTTTGTGTGTTTTCTTTAATTCTAAATCTCTATGCTTACTTTTGTATAATTTATCCTCTTTCTTTCTTTGCAGTTTCTTAGTACTCTGGTTGACTCTAATGTCTCGGTAAGAACTGCAGCAAGGAAAGTGCTTAAAGTTGCAAAGCTGAATCAAATGGCTATCTTTAGATTTTGCACAGATGGCCTCCTAGAAAATTTGGAAATGTATTCACAGGTGTGGATTGTATATATATTATGTCATTTATGAACATAGGATTCCAAACTTGTGAAACTATGAAAGGTGTTTGCATTGAGTTTGACGCATCTTTCTTAAAATGGTTATAGTTTCTCATTTGTAGCTTTCTGGATTCATTTTTTTTTCATTGTTCCAATGTTTTGTGTTTCTTTACTATGAACATGACAGGATGAAGCTGATGTACTCTGTGTTCTATTTAATATGGGTCGAAGTCATGGAAAGTTTGCAGTTATGGTTACTGAGGGGGTTATAGATGAGGTAAGGATGGATTTATTGGCTACATATACAGATATACTAGTTTGAAAAAAAAATGAATTTTAAAATAATGATTCTATCAGCTTAATGTGAACATCATCTCACCGATTGCTGATATTATACATTTGTTTTTTCTTCAATAGCATGGTGATGCTCGTAGTTGGTGTTTGTTCATTGTTTTTTACATTTTTTTCACTCTTTTATGATTGTAGACTATCAGACTGGTGTGGATTTTGGGATATGTTCTTAATGGTTTAGTAGATGGTTATTTTCTCCTTCCTCTTGTGTCTTCTCTGTTTTCTTGAGTTTGAGATGTTATTGGTATAACTGTTTGTTTCATAATGATATAGAAATAACTCATGTTCCTTTCCTTTTATTTGTACCTGCATAGTATATATTGACTGCCGTGATTCTACAATAAAACCATTGTTTTGAAATTTCTTTGTTTTACTCTTGATATATTTGTGTTGCTTTTCTGTCTTTTGGAAGATGGTAGAGTACAGAGGACTTATTTTGCTTATTATATGTGTATTTACGGATACTCATTATGTGAACGATTGTGGTGCCCGTTGGGATTGGATCTTTTGACTAGGCATTTGAGGTACTTTTTTATTTTTTTCTCAGATTGAACCTTCAACTGATGGAAAGCTGGGTTTTGACAACAGGAGAATAGCTGCACTACTGGTATTAGCTATCGCAGCCTCACTCTCGCATGAACAGCACCGATGCCCTATCCCACCAAGAATATTTTCCTATGCAGTCACAATGCTGGGAAGAATCTCTCATGCTTTAAGTGATATTGTGGATCAGGACACTTTGTTGGAGTATTTGTCTCATTGCAGTAGATTCGATGTCGTTTCTGCTGCAGACTTTCAATTCACTAAAAAAAGGCCATTGTTATTAGCTAAATGTGGAAAACCAGATACTGCCTGGAGTGATGACGTAGATAGAGACCTTGAGGATTATGAAGAAGTGAGAAATTATGTGGAGTTCATATTTGCAAAGATGAAAGATAATTGGAAATTGATTCGACATGGATTCATTGTTGAAGTTCGCAATTCCCTGAGGTATCAGTACTTTAGTTAATTAATGCTTCTTTCTTGTTTGTTTCTACTTGAAAGGATTAGGGCTGATTATGTTTTTTCTTGCTCCAAAATCGTTTCTGGTATGTGCTTAATGTTTAGTCATTAGATAATCTTTTTTGAAGAGCCTCATAGGCATTCATAGTAAAAGCCTCCATAAGCAGTTATGGGAGATGAATAATTGTCCGTTTTCTGTTATTCAGATTTTTATAGAAAATTCCAAAGACAATCCAATTTTTATTTATAAAATCAGGCTATGTTTCTTTGATAACTTGTGATATACTAGTATAAACACCTTAATTCTAAGTGTCACAAACTCGTTAAATCTGGCGAAGCATTAGCGTTGTATGCTCCGTACGTGGTTCTTCATTTTCTGAATTATTAGTTATTACATGAGCGAGGGATGTGTCTGATAATATAACCATCTTTCTTCTATTCATACTTACAAGTGTTAGTTACACTTACTGTTGATTCTGTTGCTTTATTGTCTTATCCGTATACAATTTTTCCCTGTTTATCTGTTATTATTCTCTGTTAAATGCAGTAGCTGGAAGAAAGAGTTGGTAACAGTCACTAATGGTTCATCTTCTGATACAATAGCCTTTACATGTATGCATCTAAAGGTTTTGAAAGTGCTGGCAATGATGTGGCCACACTTCCTCTCTCGAAGGAGGCGTTGCTCTTACGAAATTGGAAACTTGGATATTCTATTGGAGAAACTATGCAAAATCCTTGGGGAAATGCAATATAGGTTCATAGGGCTTAGCAAGCAAGAGGAATTGCATGTTTTGGAATTGATGCTTCTCAATTATGTACTGAGGTTGTCCACAGTTGAAGCCTTCTGTGAGTCTACTACCTTGAAAAAGCTGCATAATACATTGTCTCGGCTCGAATTCCTTAGCAAGGAACAAGCTATTGAACTCTCCAATTTTGTGACTGATCTGAAAAAAGCAGTGGATGAAATTGATTATTCTAGTGAGCCACCTTTCTACAATCCATTTCTATTTGGGAAACTACTTGAATCTTTTTCCTTGAAGCAACTTATCATATCAGGAAAATTCAAGCACATAAAAGCGGAATTGAATGTTCAGCAAAATGATTTTGAAAATCCTTTTCACTTCGTTTCAGGGCTTCCCGTTTTTATCCCATTGGACATTACTTTGTATAACATCTCGAAGGAAAATAGATTGTGGTTACGATTGGTGGTCAATGAGACTTTAACTGAATTTGTGTATATGGATTTGGATCGATTTGGAGGGAACAATAAGATCAGGGAATTTCAATTTGTAGCCCCCTTTTACAAAACGCCGAGAGCAAGTTCATTCAGTATAAAAGTTTTCCTTGGTATGGAGTGCTTGTCTGAGGACATTCATCCTCCCAAACGTCATGGTGGTCCAAAAAGGGAATTAGTTTATCTCTGCAAGGAAAAAGAAATGTTTTTCTCAGTGGTTATGAAATAGAAGTGTCTCGTCAAAGTTTGTCCCAGCAGATAAAATGATTTGCTAAAGAAAGGATTTTGCAAAAAGGTCCTTACAAATTGTTACGTCAACCGTATATTGGTTAATGAGATGCCATATGTCAACAAACTCTGAATCAATGAGAGAGTGGAGTAGGACCAGAAGATGTTGAATGTAACAGTGTCTCTGTGCGTGATTTTGTGGAGAGACTTTCTGGCAGTGAGATGTTTACCTTTTGGGTGCCTTCCTTTGGACATATTCTTGGCCTTATTAGCTCCATCATCCACTCATCATTATCATCTCCAGATATGGTACTTAAAAACTCCTTTTTAAGGCTAAGCTTCTGGTCCCCATTTACTTGTATGTTTCTTGATTCGGTGACGAAGATTATTTCGAATGTAGTAACGACACATCGTTTGTAAGGATTTATAAAGTTCTTTTGTTTTCAAAGCATTATCTCATGCAAAATTATTCCCACTAGCTATTTTTTCTTTCCCGAAACTGTTGGATGACATTCCAGATGTGAAACTTTTAAACATTCTAGATTTATATATACTATAGTTTTTTCTGAAACTGTTTATATGCTGATTTTCGCTTGTTTTTAGGTAGCTAGGCTAGTCACTTGGTTGAGATTAAAGGGGTGAACAAGAACATCCAATCACGAAATTGGAAGATCCCTCACCTTGAAGTAGTTTGGTATCACAATGATATACAGATATATATCATGAGGTGGTGGCGGCGGAATAGGAATAGAAGATGTTGCATGTTACGGCGGCACTATATGTGATTTTACGAGGACCCTTCCTAATGGTGAGATGTTTGCCTTTTGGTGCCCCCTTTAGACCTGTTCTTCATAACTCGTCATTATGGTATTGAGGTATGGTTTCTATACTCCCTTTAAAGACTAAGCTTCCATACCCCTGACTAGATATCTATTCCATGTTTTTGATCCTTTGACTAAGATTGGTTCCAGTTTTACCAACACATTATTTCTGAGGTTTTATAAAATTCTTTTGTTTTCAAAGCATTATGCATTGCAAAATTATTACTGCTAACAATTTTCCTTTTCCAAAGCTTTGGAATTAGATTCTGAAAGTTAAACGCCATTGGATCAAAATGCTTATTTGTCTTTACGCATGGTGTATGTTAAACCCGTTAGATTCATGTGCATCTTAGTCTTTCAATCTTTTTATATGCTGATTTTTTGTATATTTTGGGCAGCTCGGCTAATTACTTGGGTGACATTAAAGGGATGAACAAGAATATCCAATCACTATATTGGATGCCTCCATTATCTTGAAACAGTTTGAATACCCAATGAGATATAGATTCAGAACGTGCCACGTGCTTTCGAAGAAATTTGGAATGTTGCTCCTCTTAAAGAATGCTCGTATGCTAATGGCACTCGGATTTGTTTTAAGTAAATTTTGCCTTGCAAATGTGTGCTTGTTTTTACTTGATTTATGTTTCTGCAATTATAATTTTCCTAACCTAGTTTGTCATTAATCCGGAGCAGGTTATACTTTGCCCACAAAAAAGTATGTGGAAAACTTTATAGAGATCAATCAATTGAGCTTTCTTATCCTGATGCAGATTTCAATTTACCATAGTCGTCTACTGTTGCTCTCTCCTGTTAACACTTGAAACTCATTTCTTGTATGTACCACAAAATTTTAATTACTACTTCTAAACAAACCTTGCGGAAGTTGGTTGTATTTGGCATTATTTTTGTAATGGTATTTGCTGTGTTTTGGTTTTCAAATAAAGATAAGCCGCCTTTATCTCTTGAAAGCTGAAATTACATGCACGTGTTTTATTTTTCTGTTTTCTTGTGGTTGCTATGGCCAGCAGCTCATCATACAAATTCGTGTATATTGAGAATTTTTTAATATATATATACAGTAAAATAAAGAACATGAAATATAAGATGGAGAGCAAACAAGTTGAAATGGGTCTTGAACTGAATGGAGAAAACAAAAGAAATCGTCTCTCAACTGAGTGTATTAAACTTGCCTTTGATCCACCATGTCATGGAATCTAGAAATATATTTCTTTTTTTTTAATGAAAAGCATTTCCGATAATATTTTTGTAAGATACTAAATGCATAACAATCACAGTTTTGGAATTGTATCTATTAATAACAAAGTTTTTGAGCATTTATTATGAATTCGAAAGTTTCCTGAAAAATTATGACCAAACAGCTGATCAAATTATCATTATTTAATTTAATTTGATTTTTTTTTTTTTTTTGCCAGCAATTTTGGTTCCAAAGAATACTCTTGATTTGCTACCAAATGAAAAGCTTAATCTACTCAAGCCTTGCAAAGAGAATGTCGGACGTAGCTTTCATGTAATAAGTCGATAACTACCATACCCATATACTTATGAAGGTATGCTTTTGACACGATAACAGCGAAGAGGTGATTCTTTTTATACGAATAATACTGCAAGGTCCCATTTGTAATAAACTAAATGTTAACATAAGAAGAAATAAGAGAGTAAAAACGAGGAAAAAGTCATGCCTAGTTATAAGGTATTTTATGCGTTCAAATGAGATTCTGTAAAATGTATGATGTTACTAAACATGCCTAGAATGGAATAAGGAACATATTGGAGAATTTTCACAATTTTACGAGTTCGAGTTGAGGCCAAATTTCAGTGGCTCCGATCGATACAACTGCGGTTGGATCGATCCAAAATTTCAGACCGATCGATCCAAGTATAGTTGGATCGATCGGACTGCTTCTGTGCTGAACATAAGAATTACGAAGGGACATCATTAGATACATATTTTTAATCCTAGAGACAAATAGAGAGAGAGACAGACAGAAACGAAAATTTTGAGAATCATCAAGAACTCATGAGATGTCATTCCATTTTCAAATTCAAGAGCGGATTTAAGATCTTCTCTTTGTTCTCTACGATATAAGGTAAGTTGTTCATAAAGATTTACACTAGTGTGTAGAGCCCTAATTCACTGTGTAACAACTAAGGGTTTAATTGATATTTGTATATGCGATTAGTGATTGAATTCTTGTTTATTATTCATAAGTAATCAAGGTTCCGACGGTAAGCTACTAGAGGGGGACTGTTAGAGTTTCTCTCCGAGTCTATTTGAGGAGTTGCACACTCAGTCTCAGGTGCCTTTAGGTTTCCTATATTGTGGTTAGAACTACAAGTTTTCATGTGTTGTTTTTATGTATGATTTGGCTTTGTATGCTTGTGTGCCCTAGATATAGTGTAGAGTGCAATTGTGTGGCAAAAACTATGATTGTGCATAACATATGGAAAAATGATTAAATTGATAAACTGAGCAGTGTAATACGTGGAATCAAAAGTGATAAACTGTGATGATATAACTTAAAATATATTTGAATTTTAGAGGGTGTTGTGAAATGACTCTTTAAACTGTAAAATATCAATTGAATGGGTGTCGTAGAATGGCTTTGTTACGTTATTTCACTTAAAGGGTGCAGTGGAATGGCCCTCTATTATGTTAAAACCTTTACGCGTAAAGTCACAGGGAGATGATATGTCCTATAGTATGAGTTTGGGATTTAAAATATGAAAAATATTTGGTATAATTAAGATATGTGGAGATGTATGCCGCCTCTGTATGTGATATGTGTTTATTGATGTAGTATGAGTTTTGATTGTAAGTTGTGATTTCTTCATTACATTGACATGTTTTAGACTATTATTGTATGCATAATTACTTGTGGTTTTAGTTTTGCAATTCATTATTCCTAACTGCATGTTTGGGTGATTTTACTTTGTTTCTTTTGTTTTTCCCCTTTGTAAAATCCCAAGCAAAAACATGTGTAGGCGGTCCAAGGATACAAGATTAAAGATTGTGATCATAGCTCACTGAGTAGGTTAGGGAGTGGATTCCTATTACTATTTCGAATTTTTCTTAAACTGGTTTATATTCAGTCGTCAGGACAAAGATATTTTAAAACTGAATTGTTTTAGTTGTTCTTATATATGAGTTTTTTCAAATAAAAAGGACAAATTGTTTAAGCCCGAGATGATGTTTATGGAGATATTGAAAACTGTATTTATGTGAGATTTGGTTCCTTTCATTTCTTGTATTGTGTGAGTCACATACTCAGGATGTATTTTAAATTATGGGGCGTGACACTGCCAACCCCATGTTAACCCCTAGAGCCTCGTTTAGAATCTCAACATCTCGGAGAATTTAGAGGTAATAAAAAGAGGGCAATATTCTACATCTTCAAAAATCCTACCATTAATGGAGACAGAGGCAAGTACAAGTCCTTGGTAGATAGCACGGTCAAGGAGAGAGCTATCTATTTACCTTCATCTGGAAGGGACCCCTCGCCTCTTTCTCATCCGTACATTTTTTGATACAAATGTTCACTTCCCTTGCATCTTCTTTCATGAAATTCTCCTGGTTATACCGCTTTGCCGGCCTCAGTTTTCACCATGTCACCAGACGCGATGCCTGCCGAAGGGACAACTTTTGAGTTAAAAGTGGTCAAGAGAAGAAAAGTTGGCTATAAATTTATGAAAAGAGAAATTTCTAGAGAGGAAAGCTCTAAGAGATTAATAATGCTAACGGTCCCCATAGTTTATTCCGAAGATTTTGTTAATTAGCTTGAATTCAACTACATATAATATACACAATTGGTTTTTATTATGGACTCAAAATCATATGAAATAAAATTCAGATCAAATCAACATGTGATTTATGTAAGGGTAAAAATATCTTTTTACAATTATCATGTGGATGTTGTTTACTACATTAAACATATTTGAAATTGTTTCTATATAAAGGATCTCCGGTATTTCCCTTAAACTTGGAGGACCAAATGTCTAACCTTTCTAAAGCGTGAGAACTATTATCATTTCAATTGAAACTACGGGGACCAAATAGTGTTTTAGTTAATTCCATATGGGGACAATAAGTGTGAATCACAATCACTTACAATTTCAAATGCCCCCGCCTTTTCTCTTCTCCAAGATCCAACAGATCCAACACTGCGGCTCTCTCAGGCGCTTCAATCTCTCTCTCTCTCTCTCTCTCGCCGGGATTCCGCACACCCCGAAAACAGACGGGATCGGAGCAGAGAGACAGAAAGAGGTAGCTCCGCTGAAGGAGAATCAAACATGGACGATTACACTAGGGAGATGATGGACCTCAAAACCCTAGTCACTCGAACCCTAGAGAAGAAAGGCGTTCTCGCCAAGATCCGGGTACCAATTCCCCCTTATTTTCTTTCTCTACACAACATTTAATCTGTATTTATCTCTATGTATGCGTGAGTGCGGTTCAGTTAAGCTCAAATTGCTAGTCTAGTGCCAAATGTGATTGAAAAATGCTACTTTCTATGATTAGAAAGTGGGATTTATAGTTGCTAAGATAGAAAATAGGGAATTTTGTTTCTTGACAGAGAATTTACCTTTCATGGTGTTTTTGGTCGTGGATATGCGTGAGTGTGGTATAGTTATGCTTAATTGCTGGCCTAGTGCAAAATGTGATTGGAAAATGCACTTGAAAATGAGATTTATCGTAAGTAAGCTCACAAATGGGGGATTTTTTTTTATTTTTTATGGAGAAAGAAAAAAACTCTATCTATCCGTCTTTTATTGTATATTTAGCTGTATTTATATTCATGAAAATGGTACCCTTATGCTTAATTGGTGGCGTAGTGTGAGATGTGATTGAAAAATGCAATCTTCTATGACTAGAAAGTGATATTTATCGTAAGCTCAAGACTAGGGGAAATTTTTTTTTTTCTGGAGAAGGTTAAATTTTCTCTCTCTATTCATCTTTTATTGTGTATTTAGCTGTATATATATATTCATGAATGTGGTAACCTTATGCTTAATTGGTGGCGTAGTGCGTGATCTGATTGAAAAATATGATCTTCTATGACTAGAAAGTGTGATTTATCGTGAGTAAGCTCAAGACCAGGGTTTTTTTTTTCTGCAGAAAGGGAAAGATTCTCTCTCTATCCACCTTTTATTGTGTGTATGTAGTTGTATATATATTATTGAATATGGTTCCCTTATGCTTTATTGTTGGCCTAGAGCAAAATGTGATTGAAAGATGTGATCTTTCTATGATTAGAAAGTGAGATTTATCATGACTAAGCTCAAGAATAGGGGAAATTGTTCTTTTTTTTTGGGAAAAATGGAGAGATTCTCTCTCGATCCACATTTTAATGTTTATTTAGCTCGACAGCTGTATATATATATATATATTTATATATAGACATGAATGTGGTACAATTAGGGGAAATAGTTCCTTTTTTTGGATGAGGGGAAAAATTCTCTCTCTATCCATATTTTGTTGTGTATAGTGCGAAATGTGAATGAAAGATGCGATCTTTCTATGATTAGAAAGTGAG
>MKEJ01035990.1:0-20728 GCA_001753735.1 Embelia ribes
TTTACTCTTTTGTTTGGCAAATAATCTCTGTTGTATTATGTTGTAAATAAGGATGTTTACTTACTGCATTATATATATGTATATTTTTCTGAAAATGGCATTGGTCATTCTCCTTTATTTTTTAGCATATATTTACTTTTCAGTATTGTATTGATTTGCTGTAGATGTGAGTAATACCGTCCTGCAATGGCAGATTAGTTATGGAGAGATTTGCTTGTTGCATTCATTTCATTTCATTATATTCCTATTATTTTGCAGTATTTATATATCATGTTCCATCATATAATTCACGGCTTCGGGGCCTGGAGCTTCGAGGCGTGACACGCACTATGACAATTACCATCACGATATGAAAGAAATAATAATATCATCCCTAGTATTATAATATCATCTATTAAAGTAAAAAATTATTTACTAATTTCCAGAACGTTACAAATTCTCCAAATCTAAATAACTATTATTTATTTCTTAAATATATAAAATTAATATATTCTCTCTCATGTCATATCATTTCACAGTTATATTTAAAAAATTAATATATTCTCTCTCTACTCACTCCACTAATATTATTAATTAAAAATAAAAATACAATATAAGTATTTAAAATAATTAAATAATAATTATAAATTAAACATTTAAAAATAATTATTGAGCTTAAAACTGCTAAATTCCACATATAAACTAAAATTTTTAGTATATAGAAAATAATTTTAATTTTTTAAACAAATAAATAACTATAAATTTTGTTTTATTTATATAAAAATATTAATTTTAAATAATACATTAAATATATAACTGAATTTTAATTTTAATATTTAAATCATATATTTATTAAAAATTAAATTTAAATTTTACATTATAAATATTTAATTCTTAATACTAAGGAATAGTAGTTCTTTATTAAGAAATTCTATTTATTTTTTTAGGATTTTTTTATTTATATTTTTCTTCTATCCCATGACTTCTATTCTCCTTTCTTTTTAATTCCTTCAAAAGAGATTTTATTTATATCATGAATTAATAAATTAAATAAATATTAAAATTATAAGTTAAAGCTAAGAAATAATAATATTTTTATTAATATATTATTAAATAAATAATATTTTATAATTAAATATATTGTTATGTGTGAAATTTCAAGTAAGTAATGATTAAATATATAAAAATAATATTTTAATATAGTAGAGAATGTAATATGTAATTTGATGCAGATGTTAAGAAATAGAGATTCAGTAAAATAGAAATAAAGTTTATTATTATTATTTTTTAAGAAAATTGTTAAAAGAAATTTGAGGGTGCAAATGCTCTAAATTTTTACGGATATATAGTAAATGAGTATGGATATTTAGTCCAACATCGCTAGCCGTTTTGACCAATATTAAATTAGCAAATTATGCTAAAACTTCTGTTTACTAGCATATTTAATTTTTAAAATTATTTACTATATTATTCTTCGCCACATTACCAACATTAAAGATACCCAGTAGTGTAGCTATATGTGGTATTTAGCTATTAAAATGCTCTAAATTCTTCGCCACATTACCAACATTAAAAACTTCTTATAATGGAATATTTAAAATTACATACAATCTCTAAATATAACTACCATAATATTTATACCATAGTTACTGAAAACGCGGATTTCGGATAAGAATTGTGTTTCTTTGGAAACGAGTTTTCAGTACGGATACGAAAAGCCAAACAATCTTAGTAGAAAATGCATAGGAAAAGACCCGAAAATGCTGGAGGGAAATGATTGGAGGCACACATATAAAACTCAAATGAAATGATTGGGAAACGTTTTAGGAAACGATTGAGAAACATTTGGGTAACCATTGAAAACTTATAGAAAACTTATTTGGCTATCATTTCCTAATAAAATAATTAAAAATCAATAATAATGTTATGAGAATTATTTTTTTAGCATTTTTATAATTAAATAATTTTTTTTTACTTCTACTATTTTAATTTATTACTATCTTGTTTATATTAAGTATTGAATTTCAATATTAAAGTACAAGTATTATAATACTTACAAATCTAAATCTCAGGTTAAAAAATCACGTATTTTGTATACGTTAACTGTATCTAGAAGGATTCCAAATCGTATTTGCCTTTCTCGTTTTTCCTATATTTTTTACATAAATTTTATTTTTTCCTTATGATTCACGCTTCCGTTTTCAATTTCGGCAACTATTGTTTAGACAAGTTGCTGCAAACTAAATTTAAATCAAAACTCTAAATAAGTTATACTTTGATAAAAATTTCATAATCCAAGGAATATCTCATGGACTTGAAAACATATATGTTTTCATTTGAAACTTCTATATTTTCAATAGAAATCAAACTTAAATATTCAACTAGGAGAATTTACTGTTCACTTTCTCTATAATAACATTCAAATTTAGAGATTCGAAAATAATGACACAGCTCGAACGCCCTTAAAACAGTGAATTCCACGCCAAAAAAAAAAAAAAAATAATAATAATAATAATAAAATAAACTTTGGTTTGCATTTAATTTTCTCGTTAAAGAGCTGTGTAGGGCTCGCCGTTATATATCTCCCGATTTTTGGATAATAACAATGCTATGACACCCAAAATTTTTCACATTCTGATATTTTCTAATGTGGCAAGGAAATGTTTGATCCAGTCATTAATACAAAATATCTAAAAGTTAATCACAGTTAAAAAAAATTGATATATTAACAGATAAGAAAATCGGACAAATATTTTAGATGTGACTATTATAATTTGGTCGAATCTTTAACCCTAACCAACGACACGTGGCAACTAGAAGCCCTTGACTAAGAAACAATACGTGGCATTAAAGACTACACGTGTAAGCACCGGCGACGAAATAGGTTTTGAATGGACGATAGACCTTTTTTCTTCCTGGCTTTCCACCGTTTGCTTTAGCTTTCTCTCTTATCAAAAATTACAATTTCTCTTTCTTTTCTTTATTTCGTCAATTGAAAACATAATAACTATCGAGTTTGTTTCTCTGAGGTATGGAATTAATATTTTGTTTAATTTTATTGTTACTCCTTAGTTAGTTACTTATCCAATTTCCATAATTGTATCTCTTATTTACGTTGATATATAGAAAGGGAAGTATTAACAAGTAGAAAAGAGAAAATTAATGTAAATTTAATTAATTATTCTCTTTCATATGTATCAATACACATATGGTAATGTATAGAAAATTCCAATATACTTATATGTATTAAATGTTTATCTTTCTTTTAATTCCATCAATTTTTGCATGGTTGCGAAATAGTTGAGTTTTGGTGCTATATGTTTGTACTTGCTTCAATACTTGAAGTTCATCCTTTTGTTATCGGTTTTTGAAGCCATGCTTTGGAAATTCTAACAGATAAAAATCGAAAAAGAATAATTTCGATTTAATTGGGAGGATCGTTACGTTTTTCTAAGACTAGAAAGTAGTACCTTACATGAAAGGAATATAATTTTTAGCATAAATTGCACCTTTCCACTATGATATTTTTTAACCTTTCTAAATACAATCTGAATACAGTTTCCCTCGTCAAATTTACTATTTCATTAATTTTGAAGTTAATTATTGCAAAAAAGAGAGAAAGAACATCATAGATAGAGGGAAATATTTATTTATTATTTATTAATATACAATTTATTTTTCAAGGAATTAAAAGCTGGAGAATAAGTTGCGAG
Source organism: Embelia ribes (assembly GCA_001753735.1). Taxonomy (NCBI): domain Eukaryota; kingdom Viridiplantae; phylum Streptophyta; class Magnoliopsida; order Ericales; family Primulaceae; genus Embelia; species Embelia ribes. Next base: position 3,693 of record MKEJ01035990.1, read on the forward strand.
TTAAGGAATGTTTTTGGGTACGGAGTTTTATATAATATTTTAACTAACTTTTACTTTGCGCCTAAATATTTGACGGTAAAATGCAATAAATATATACCTATCATAGGGAGAGTGTAATTTCAAAAATATTAGAGAAATTGTCAGAAACCTCATGGATCAAAAGTAAATTTACCCTATTATTTGATTAGTTCGGAAGCAAAATTAGGGTGACCTGTGTTTTTGTTTTGGTCTCTTTCAAAATTAATTACATTTGATTCTTCTAGTTGGTGTGTGTTTCCGCTTCCCTTTGAACTTTGGAATGTATAGTTTCACTGATTTCCCTTTAAACTTCCAATTTCTCTATTCGACTTCAACCCCGCGAATTATTTTGGAATGCAATGAGCCCCTCCGTGCTACACTAATCTGTTTAGTGAAACTAGGAGTCGGGGGTTCATTGGACAATTTAAAACAAGTCGGCACAGGCTCGTGAATGTGTGGTGTGCCAGTGTATTTAACCCCAAAGTAACGCTAGCCTTTTAGACTGTACTAATAATTTTAATACATACGAAGGGTTGTACTTATTTTGCTTAGTAGGGAAAATCAAAGTCAATAGCGAACATTCTCAATGAGCTACTAGGTGAACCTAAAACATTTCATACTCGAGGAATATAATGGCTTTTTTGGTTCATCGGTGTTCAAGTGTTTTGCTTTGTATGTTACTAGTTTTAGGTGCATAATTAATTAAGGCAAACTTGCATTTGGATTGCAATGTGCCGTATTCATGGGTGGTGATAGGAGTCACTCATGAGGTAATGAGAGGTGCTGTTGAACGTCATATAAATTATTACGTGGAACTAAAAAATTATTATGGGGGTGCTGGATCCATATAAAAAAAAATTCACTAAGAAATAGGAGATATTTAGTGACTTTTTCATAATTATCGGATGCTATTAGCCCCCTTTAGCATACATTCTCCAGCACTTGGCTCTCTTTGGTAGCATGGTATATATAAACTACTGCTTTTAGTATTTGCCATTTCTTCATTCACATCATTAAATTTTTTCCATCCAATACAAAATAGTAAAAAAAGGAAGTAGTAAGCAAGTTTTCTCCATTTTCAGAGTCCCAAGAAGATATTTAATAGAGATACTCAAGCAACTATACGAGAGATGTCGGGTGTAGCACTTGCAGTGGCTCCTCGGACCGAGAGTGACCAAACCACTCCCTCTCCCTCCAAACCCGAAAAGAATCACCTGCCAACTCAGCAAAAACAACAGGTGACAGCTGGCAGGGTCATGGGATTGCTGCGTGTGATCGAGCTCCAGCTCGTAGTATTCATACTAGTCTTGTCCGCCAGTGGCCTCGTACCTCTCCTCGACCTCATCTTTCCGGCTTTCATCACCACGTACCTCATTGCTTTATCCCGCTTAGCCTTCCCATCTAGCAATGTCACTACCAGGTCGTCGGAGATTTTCCAAGGAAGTAGGCTGTTCCGATTCTATGTGGTGGTGGGGACCACGGTTGGGTTGTTTCTTCCTCTAGCTTATGTGCTTGGTGGCTTTGCAAGAGGTGATGATAATGCTGTTCGGTCGGCAACCCCGCACTTGTTTTTGCTCTCATTTCAGATTTTGACGGAGAATGTGATTAGTGGGTTGTCGTTGTTCTCACCACCCGTGAGGGCGCTGGTGCCTCTATTGTACACAGTTAGGAGGATATTTGTGATTGTCGATTGGATTAATGATGTGTGGATCAACAAGATATTGCCTATGAACGCTCCGTACAAGGTTAGCCTCAACTCCTAATTAGCGAGCTCCTATAGTTTCCCCTTTCGCTTTAGGTCTTGTATTTGGATGAACTATTCCATAACTAGGTGGATAGATAGTTTTTACTAGTCACATTATTCATGACTGATGCATCTAAATCGTTTATTATGCACGCGAGCATATGACATGCTCGATCTGAACGGCTAAACTAGGCGTTTGGCGTTACTCTTAGTTTCATTAATTGGTGCATTTACTGAGTGATTTATTCATAGACGTGCTCTATCTGGACAGCTAAAATAGGTGGTTTGTTGGATTTATAGATTAAATAGGTGAGCTTTCTTATTTGTGATTTACTATGCGTAAACCCCGATCTATCCTTTAGCCAAAGATTTTTACCAAATGGACACATTACGAGATTTTGAACTATAATTCTTAGGAATGTTGGTATTCCCATGAGGCACGTCCAAAAGCGCGATAGTCTTGTGTAACTTTCTCGATTTTTCGATCTCTTCGTATCTTTGTTTGTTTAATAACGTTCTTGTTATTATTTCCTGGTGTAGGATGTGGCTTGGTATTGGTTCGGGAGGGTACTTGCAATTGCGAATCTGGTGTACTTCTCGATCAATCTGTTTGGGTTCTTGATCCCTCGGTTCCTTCCAAAGGCTTTCGAGAGGTATTTTCAGGACAGGAACGAAATGCATGCCAAAACCGTAGAGGACAAGCGCTCTGCGTCTCTGAATAAAGATTACAAAAAATCTGAAGTCTCCGATAAAAAAGCAGATTAAATCATGGTCCCGCTCCGATGCTCAGCCAGTAGGCTTTAATTTCTTTTCATTTGGATAGTTGTGTACAAAGTTTATGTTGTAACGGTGTTGTCCTTGTTTAATTGCAAGTCCTTGTTTGCGGTGGCTGGCTCATCCTTTTCGAAAGTATGTGTATTATATGCTTGTAGATTTTTATTCCTGTCCAATAATCGATTTCGCTATGGCTCTTTCCTTTTTGAACGCAATGAAATAATCCGATTTCAACCGGTTAAACATTTTCAACCCAAAGGTTGCGTCATCAGGTACTCACAATTGAAGTCTGGAAATATGAAAGGAAATTTGAAAAATAAAATTAATTAATTCCGGGATTTTAATTTTGATACATGTGATGGATTCAATAAATTCTTGTCTTCTCAGTAATCATGTCTGCCAAATGGAACGTTTAAACTAAAAATCCATGCATAAACAGGAAAAAAAAGCATTTCATGCATAAATAGGAAAAAAAAGCATGCCCTGAAAATGGAAAAATTATCAATTAGTATATCAACTTTTATTTCAATAATCAATTAACACATCAATCTAAAAAATTGATCAATTTTTCACCTATTTTTTTGTTAATGTATCAATTAGTATACTATTAACATTTTCCATCCATTTTTGTTAAGGACGGCACCATTAGTGCCACGTAATAGGGGCAAAATGGTCATTTCGCACACCACTCTCTCTATCCACCCCCAATCATCTGTTGTACATACATAGAAGCATACAAATGGGTGGGGCACCGCCGCCAGCACCAAAGTGGGGCGGGGGATAGGAGTGAGCCAATATGTAGTTTGAACTACAGTCCCCGTCGCTCTTGGCCAATTGTGCCTGCTCAAGGCCGTATTTATGTATATATATGTATGTTCGTCATGTATATATGTATACATGTATGTATGTATGTATATATGTATTGTTTGCATCTAAGTATGTATATATGCATGTACGTATGTAAAATGGTCAACTGTGAGCAGGCTTTGTTATTAATTTTTTTTTTAATTTAAATAGTAACAATTATTTTATTATTCATTGATTTTAATATTTTTAATATTTGAAATGATAAATTTACCCTGGCTATATTATGGCTTTAACAGTCACGTGTATAGCACAAATTGGCTCCGTCACGGACTTGGACGGAAAATATTAACGGTGCACTAATTGATACATAAACGAAAATTTGGCAAAATATTGGCTAATTTTTTAAGTTGGTATACTAATTGACGATTGAGATAAATGTTAATATACTAACCGATAATTTTTCCCTAAGATCTTTTGCACTTGTGAGGATGACTTGTATGAAGGATTTATTTGTATATTTAATTATTCCTAGCTCAAATTTTTTTACGCTCTGAGCATGGCTAGGATGAAGGATATAAGTGTGCATGTTATAATTTCCAAATGAATTGCCGGTATTTGTTATGTACAAAGTCCGTTTGATAAAAAATAAATAAATAAACTTATATTACACTCCTATTAACAAGCATAAAGAACCTTACTCTTCTCAAAGCTAGTGACATCTTTGTCGCGGATGATATAACATAAACTAGTTTTTCAAGTTTCGTCATAATGAAAATTTTTGGGAAGGAGCATACGGATAAGTTTTTGAAGCGGAGATTCTCTATATTAAAAATGGTTTCCGCGGGAAACGAGTTTACTTCGTTCAAATGCTAGTATAAATAATCACACGCCATAAAATCAAGATTCATATAATTAGAAAGGGAATACAAGATGAACCAATAAAAGGGGATATTTCTAATCACAAAACTGCTAACAAGGTTATACGGATGTGCCTGTGCACTTCTCGAATGTGTATATGTGTGTGTTGCATAAGCTGTAGTGGACGAGAGGTCTCATAACAGTGAAGGCAGATTAATCAAGACAAGAGGAGGAACTGCACACGAAGGGGAGCCATTTACACCTTGTTGTTTAGTTCGGTTCATTTCTTTATAGGGTATATTACTCGAGGTCCCGCTAATATACTGTTTTATTTGGTGAGACTAGAAGAACTAGCTCGAAACAGCCAACTAGGTGCTTAATGCAGCATTATTTATTTAATAGCTAAAAAGTTTAAAAATTGTTCATAAACTTTAATTTTTGAGCCACACGGTATGGACCATCCCGTTTCCTTCCTAATACGGTAACGTCCAAGAGTTTAAAGCTAAAAATTGCGTGGTCCATACTAGTTATCTAACCTATTTATAAAAATTAGATTTTTGTTTATTGGACAATGCATGATTTTGGTAATTTTAATTTGATTTTAGTAATTTATGTTGAATGAAATATGCTCTTCTTTTGGACTATATTTTCATTTCTAACTTGGATAATAACTCCATGGATGACCGGACTTCAAGAGAAAGGAAAAGATTAACTGGAAAAATATTATCTTACTAGCGTGTATCCGACACCATGTTAGGAAGCCTAACTTAAAAAAAAATATATGCATGATGGGGAGATATTGCCCGTTAAGTCCTGATTGGTCACGCGATAAGGAACACGGTGTGTGAAACATAGAATCAACCTCACCTGAGCACGATGCACGGGACTGTCACCTCATGACCTCGTCGTACAAGATTAATCTGCCCCTGTTAAGCATTAACCACATGTACTGATGCAGGTTTTAGTTACAAACTGTTATCCCTTGCTAATAAACAGTCGTTAAGGCCACTAATGGGTGTGAACCGAGCTACTGAAATGACATATAGTGCTCATAAAGCTCGGGGAGGTTTTAGTCCTCTTATTAACAACACTGACTGAGCTATTGAAATGAAACGACATGTAACCCCTGTTACAGCTTGGATTAATTTATCGCTGCCAGACATAAACCACGGGCAATGATGCGCATTTTGGTTACAAACTGTTCACCCCCCGCCTCGTAACAGCCATTAAGGCCCACTAGTAGGTGTTAATGGCATGACACTAACTGAGCTTTTGAAATGGCATAAAACTCCTGTAACAGCTCGAGGAGGTTTTACTCAGTGTTAACCGAGTTTCTGAAACAACACGCAACGCTGGTAACAAGTCAGAGAAATTTTACTCTCTCCTGAATGCATGGCCAAAAATATTGCACTATAAAAGCTCCAATGTGTTTTCGGAGATCACAAATTAAGGGGACTACCCATACGTGAACACAAAAAACTAATATAAATTTTTGAAACTCAAAGCCATTTAAAAGTCCAAGTCCATTAAATGGTGAAACCATTATTGTTTATAAAGTCTTACTGATTAATTCTAAGCCATATAGGTTCACATATCCCAACACAATGAGCTTTAGTTTTGTTGGTGCAACTGTATTTAAATAATTTTTAAATAACAATAAATAATAAACTTGAAATAACATAAATTTATTACTGAACAACTAACAAAAATAATTAGAACTTATATATTTACAATGCTTTTACAATTGAAATTACAGGAAAATATAAATACTAAATTATATTATAATACCAAACGAGACCACAATTTTATCATATTCCCTTAAATTCAATTTATCTGAGTTATTTTTTGCCTAAACTGGCAATTAACTTTCAGGGTACAACGCCTGCTCTTCATACCCTGATGAAAGCTGTAATTTTGGCGTTTAGTTCAGCAAATAAGTATAATGCTATGTAATTTTCTGGATAAAAAAAAAATGGCTAACCAATAGCCTTTTTTATAGCAAATAAATCATGTATGTGTTACACTTGGAATAATATTTGCAGGGAATCCGAGATTGGATTTTCTTACAATTTTCTAAAACTGCTGAGATTTTTATGTAATTTTCAAAAATATTTAATTAAAATATTTGGTTTGAATTACACATGCGAGATCACAGTTTCACCGTGTCTCCGAGTTGCTTCTGGCTATAACTTGCAATTGAAGGTATTACTCTCTACGCCCTAATTGAAGTTGCAATCTGGGCATTTAATCGAGTCTTTTGTGGTGCGACACTCTCATAGACTTTTTATATGATAGTGTATATGTGTGCAAACAAGTGCAATGCTATGTAATTTTTAGCAAATAAATCATGTATATGTTATACTTAGAATAATAATTCCTGGGAATTCGAGATTGGATTTTCTTTCAATTTTCTAAAACTTCTATGATTTTTATGTAATTTTTGACAATATTTAATTAAAATACTTAGTTCGAACCACACATGCGAGACCACAGTTTCACTGTATCCTCTTGAATCTAATTTGTCCGATTTACTTATGGCGAGAACTGACAATTGAAGGTACAACTTTCCACGCCCTGATGGAAGTTGCAATTTGGGCGTCTACTCGAGTTTTTTGTGGTGCTACACTCTTGTAAACTCTTTATATGATAGTGTGTATGTGTGCAAACAAGTGCAATGCTAAATCATGTATATGTTACACTTAGAATAATAATTAAGGGAATCCAAAGTTGGATTTTTTTGCAATTTTTTAAAACTCCTGAATTTTAAGTAATTTTCAAAAGTATTTAATTAAAATACTTGGTTCGAATAACACATGCAATACCACAATTTGAACGTATCTCCTTAAATCCAATTTGCCCGAGTTGTTTCTAGCCTGAACTAGCAATTAACTTCCAAGGTATAATGTCTGCTTTCCATGTGCTGATGGAAGATTCAATATGAGTATCTAGTTGAGCCTTTTTATGGTACGACACTCTCACAGACTCTATATGACAGTGTGTATGAGTGCAAACAAGTGTAATGCTATGTAATTTTCTAGATAAAAAAAAAAAGGTTGACCAATAGATTTTTTTTTTAGTAAATAAATCATGTATATGTTACACTTACGATAATAATTGTAGGGAATCTGAGATTGGATTTTCTTGCAATTTTCTAAAATTCCTGTGATTTTTATGTAATTTTTGAAAATATTTAATTAAAATACTTAGTTCGAACCACACATGCGAGACTACAATTTCACTTTATCCCCTTAAATCTAATTGGCCCTAGTTGCTTCTGGCGAGAACTGACAATTGAAGGTACAAGTCTTCACGCCCTAATGGAAATTGCAATCTTGACGTCTAATCGAGCCTTTTGTGGCTCATAGACGCTTAATATAATAGTATGTATGTGTGCAAACAAGTGCAATGCTATGTAATTTTTAGCAAATAAATCATGTATATGTTACACTTAGAGTAATAATTGTAAGAAATCCGAGGTTGGACTTTTTTATAATTTTTTAAAATTTATGGAGGGTTTATGTAATTTTTGAAAGTATTTAATTAAAATACTTGGTCCAAACTCCACATGTGCATCCAGGCCGAGCCTTGACCTCTGACCCTGATCTTAACCCTGTCCCAAAACCAAATAAGGACACGTCTAATGCGTCATGCGGAACTAGCTACCAAGCTCAGGCCATATGCCCGGCCTGGCCCTGGTCGGACAACCCTCATACGCATATGATGCTTCCACCTCCATATGTATATGCCACACTAGATTACACATCTAGTATCACATGTTATTGCATTTATACTATTGAAGAAGCTATTAATTGGTCGATTTAGGATAATTCTCCTATATTTTAAACACCTTACTTCCAATCCATTTAAACACCTCATTTTAAAACTAATTTCTATTTACACCGTTTGCCATTTAGGAAATGTAAATATATCATCCCGAAACTCGTAACAAGAGTTTTCAAACCGACCCAACAACTACCTAAAATATTGAGTGTACCTCACTCAAAAATTTGCTCAAAATTGATTGAAAACCATGGTTAAACTTTTGTAATAGCTTTGTGCAACTATTCAAAGCTTTATTGTAAGTCCAGATTAAAGATTAATAAATGGCCTTATATCTAATAGATTTTGTTTTACTAGCTATTACTTCATAATTATTTTAAGTAACAAAATTTCTAGTAACTCATTATAATCGTTCTCATGAAATTGTAAATAAATTTTTCACTGTTAATGATTTGTGATACGTTATACAGATGTGTCACTCGCGTCTGTATATGTAGCTCTTTCCTAATTATTTTGAATTTATTTACTTTCATTCTTTCACATGAATTTTCCATTAAACATCGATCAAGAGAGTAAAAATTATTACAGTTTAATTATCTTATCTTCAAAGGCAAATATTTCACAAGGTAACTAAAACAACTACCTTATATCTCCGAAAATAAGGGGCCCCAAAATTTTAAACATTTTAATATATATATATTATTTTAGAATAAAAATAATACTTCTTAATTAATGCCCAAAATTTTGGCTTCATATTTAATTATTCTCATATAAAAAAATATTGATAAAATTAATTAATTTTATAATCAAATCTTTAGAATAAATATTTTTAATTTAGTGTGATCTAATTTCTAACTAATTCTTTCTTTTTCCTTTTTTTTTTTAATCACAATTCATAATTAATTTTAAAATCAACTTAACTCATCTTCTAACATAGCATATTCTACTATACTATGAAAAGAAAATTTTCTCTTCTCATTCTCTTAAGTCTCAAGTCTCCATTTAAACTCTTTTAATTTATCCTTATTTCTTCATCAAATAGAATTAAAACAATATATCAATTATTTCTTTGCGGCTCCGTCAATAAATCCAATTAATCAGATTCTATCTTCTTCTTCTTCTTTTTAAATACGATATGCAATATATAGTTTATTTTAGATAAAATAGTTGGTTGTATTATATAGTATATTTTTGCTTTAAAAAATTCATATTTAGCATTAAAATGTCTTGTTGGAAATACCCAAGTGATATGAAAAATTGAAAAAAAATAAAAGGAATTGAAAAGCAAATCTCGTCTCAAAATGAAGTTCTTGATAAATTTGTGATAAATGAGAAAAGTAGTACAACTTAATTAGTAGATGAATTCTCGAGCAAACCAAATCTTAATCATGGGTTGAGTAATAAAATTGTTCGTAATAGTGATGATAATATGCAAACAAAAGAAGTGAATTCCCCTATTGTCGATGAAGGATTAGAAAGGAATGAGGTTGAATTATAAAATATAGATATTAGAAATTCGACAAATCTAAGGCATATTAATATATATGATCTTATAAATTGGATGTTTATAAGTTCAAAATTAAGAGTAATAGTAAAAAAAATGGTACAATAAAATATGATAGTTTGAAGTCTATGAAAAATGAGAACAATAGGCATTTATCTAGATCAATTTTCTCAGCTTAAGGAAATATGATTTTATATAATGCAAAGACCCCAAATTTTATAATTTTCCTTAGGCCCCTTTTTTGTAGATGCGACACTTATTATCTTATATAACTTTGCGACCAAATAGGATGTTTTTAGCCACTATAGTAATGTTTTAATAGTTTTAAGACAAACCTATCAAACATGCATTGTTATGTCATTCTTATGTAATACACTTTTCTCTTGGTTTATCAAATTAATCTCATTCACTAACACAAAGTCAATAGCATAATTTGCGAAAACACCAAACGAAGAATGTTTTAGTGGAAGAAACTTCATGAAAAACAAGGAAAGTTCTAAGTTGAAAAGGCTCATCAATCAACAATTCTTACCGAGTTTTGTCACTGATTTTTCAAACAATTATGTAATTTCTTGGTTCGGGCGCTTAACACGGTTGGATCAAAGTTCAACGGACGAGATTAACATGGACTAGAAATAGTGCTATTTAATAGTCTCCCACGTTCGTTGACTTACTATACACTAGTCCGAACATTAAAATATGTTCAAATCATTTACAGTACATGAAATGTCGAAAAATAGTTAATATTGGTGTATGGATTATAGGGTAATGTCTGCACAAATTTTATAAATCTTTCGTTAAACAATTGATTTACATATTCACGTGACATTTGCATATAGTACACAGAGTGAAATAACCATTTTAATGATTATGTCTAGAACTTGTGAACCAAATTATAGCAATTTTTGTGGAAAAAAGAAATTATACCGTAATAATTCTTCTTTTAATTTTCCTATTTGGGATAATGAACACCCATTTTTATCTAAATTGCAGTCCTGGAATTAAGCCTTACCAAGCTAAATAATCAAGGAAATTTGCGTTCTGATAGGTAGTTAAACAAATTAAGGATTCAAAAGTTAGATATATATTTTACTTTAAATCTTCTTTATTATTAGTGGAGGAAAGTATGGAAAACATTTTTACACGATCTCTAGTAAAACAACATTTAATTCATTTTGAAGATCATTTTAAAGCAAAAAAGAACAAAAAATGGTGTAAATTGATAAAACATTCTATAGGTGTGTGAGAAAAGTTAGTCTTTTGACCGTACGTTGAATGTGACATAGTACTATATTGACTAGAAAAATGTAAATTTTTAAATAAGAAATTTTGTAAAAATAATAATGTGACAAACCAGCAGTAGTTATATACTTATACATTGTTACATTTCCCAGTTTATCGTTGATTCAATGTTATGTTTGAGACACATTATTTTACAAAATATTTTTTAAAAAATCATGTTTTGTAACTACAGGATTGAAGCTGGACCATTGTAACATGATATAATTTCAATCCATATTTATCAAACCCTCCACCTTTTCCGTTTATTTCTTTCGGTTTTGCTCCTTTTTAATTTTTAATATTGCCTGTATTTTATGAACTAAAAATATTCACAATAAATTTTGTCAAGTATAATAACACAATTAGGGGCTTGTTTGGTTGCAGTTTTTAACCTCAGTTGTTTTTTTTTTTTTTTGGCTTAGCATTTAACTACACACTTTTTAAATTGAGCTTTTACACCATTTTGTCATAAATAAAGTAAAAAATTTAAGATGTGTTTACACCAAAAATTTTCTAAGTTAATTTTATAAACGTGTTAAAAGAATAATTAAATATGTAAAACCAAAATAAAGGTTGAATAATTAATTATGAAAAAACCTAAATAAATTTTTAGCAAATTTATAATAACAATTGTTTAACAATTGCTAGTTATCTTGGATAATTAATAACCTAAAAAGGTTAATTAATTAATAACATTGATGTAATTTTAAGCCAAAATTTTAATGGCTAAATTAAATAGTAATGTTAAAAGGATACCATTGAAAAAAAAATTAGTGTAAATAGTAATGTTAAAAGTTATTGTCAAAAGTATACATGTTACAACAGATATAAAGATCAGTAAACACGAGACAAGTGACACAACTAGGATCAAGCTATGCAATTAGTGGTAAAACAGTCCGTTGGATCAAGCCCAAAGGAGATCAAACGACAGTAAAAGATGTAATAGTTAAAAGGAGTTACATTAGACAATTTGTATAAAAGGGCAAAAGGCTATTCGAAGCAAGAGATCTATAACCAAATACGCTTTTCTTTTTATATACTTACTTTATTTCTTAGCATTGGGAGTAGTCTATATGGTAATTTAGTTTAATCATTAGCCATCAAACTAGAATTATTACCATTCCCAGAAAAGTTTGCAATAAAGAGATTGTTTTTCCCAGTTTGTTGTGCCATTATTGATCAAAAAAATCCTGAAACAAATTGTGAGAACTATAAATTTGTTTGTGTTAATCCTTAATTCTATGAAAAAAGATAACAAGATGGATTCATTCATTTTTTTTATATAATAAAAAATTATTTATTTGCTGATAAGCTGCAACCAAACCAATGCTAAATAAGGAGCAATATTAAAATATCAAACAATTTTCTTTGATGCCATAAAAAACAATATACATAAACATCAATGACGAATGACATACATGTAGGTTGTACGTAGTAGTAACTGGGTATAGGAGACTTCGAGGGTGAAGTTTTTAATTTAGAAAATTTACTTTGTCAAAAAAGATGAAAAGGAAAGAAAAAGCCCGAATCTTTAGTTGATATGGTGAAAGTGGTAATTATTGGAAATAGATTTTATCGTAGTGGTAGTACGTACTTATAATATACACTATTGGTTGTATAAAAGTTTTGTCCTTTTGGTTATTTAAATCATAAAAATATTGTATTCTAAACTTCACTTGAACAAATCCAACAATAAAAAGTTATCCTCATGCGGTAGTTAAGGAGGATATTTTTAGTAGTTTAAACTTATTTAGATTTGTGCCCCTTGTATAAATATATCCTATTCTATAATTTGTAATCCTAATTCCATAATAAAAAAAAATTTCTAATTGATCCCTGCAGACGTATCACCGTTGATGAATTGGTTTAACAAATCTCTGTATTCTTTTTTTTCTTCATGAATTTTTAACATTAACCTATTAGCAAGATGTCCTATAATTACGTGGCTTGAATTTTATCAATACATAGAAAAATGAAGTTGGGTTAGTCGAAGCAGCCCCGGATCCCAAATTATCGATGCCTTATTAGCACTAAATTGTGTGTCAATGTGCTTCTGTTGTTTGCATATATTTGTTTGATGCAACTTTAAAACATTGCATATTGGTGTAGATTGTGTTTGTCTTCGATTAATTTGGTTGGTAACTCTTGTTAGGCCTACATTAAAAAAAGTGATGTGTAAAGGTCACATCATTCGATTTATATCAGCCAACTCATCTTGTTTTGCACCCAAAACATAAATTGCACTAGTGTTGATTTTTTGAAAATTTAAGTGAAAAACAATTGTGTTCCAATAACTTTGCAACCGTGGCCATGTTAGAATCATTGTTACCAGTAAAACGTTATCAGATAGAAAAATTCGTTTCCAACATTTGTAATGCTAATTTTATATATATATATAATGTACTTCTTAGTTGTAATTTATAATTTATAACCATTAGTAATCACATATATTTTCTTTTATAGCTTACTAATATCCAAGCTAATTGATATACTTTTCATTCAATTAATTATTCATAATGTCGCATTTTCTGTTTATCGGATCCGTTTGGATTTTCAAAATCGGCGACGAAAGTCTTTTTATTCCTTTTTTTTGTTCCCAAGTGATATTCACTTTGTAATATACCATCTAATATATGCATCTTTGGGCTGCTCGGCCCGGATAAAAAGCCAGATCTGGGCCGTTACGCTGTGTTTTGATTTCAAATTGAGTCTGCTTACCTCCACAATACTATATTAGGTTGTTAAGAATTCAAAATCCTATCTTACAAAAATGAAATTTTAATGGTCAAAAAAAAAATAAAGTAACTAATTTAAGGGGAGGAAAAGAGCCAAGCTCGATCCTCGAGTTCATTCTCAAAGACCCGATTTGAGCCCAGTTCTAGCTCGACTTGAAATTTCTGACTAGTGGGACTCATCTAGCGAACGTTTTGCTCGGTTTTTAGTGATCTAACTGATAAATGCTAATATCTCTATCTTTTCTTCTCTTCATTAGGAAGATTTTAGGCAAACGCTTTTTATTCTTTTTCTCAAAAGCTTGTAATGGGGAACAAGAGACTTGCTAAATATCCCTATATTTGAACTACAAATAAAGCCAAAAAAAACTTAGAAGTAAGTCTTTCTTTAAACTGATTATTCTGCTAGATTTTTGCCTGATAGGATGATCATCAAATTAAAATTTTAGCATGCATTAATCCTAACAATAGAAACACACAAAAAAAATTATGCAATCTTTGTGGCAAAATTATGGATGCCTTATTAGGTGCGAGTGCGACCCCTAATCATAAGACTTATCTCCAACACGTGCTTTGTTATGTAAAGAGTCTTTTACATCGACGGTGTATTTCAAGTAAAACTCGTTGATTACTCGTGTTTTCTAATATCTTGTTCTAGGCTAAAGCTGTTTAACCATGCCTCTAAGTCAATCTATGTCTTAAGTCTCTATCAGTATTTTGCTTACAAGCTTGTTTTACCCTTAACATACTAAAAAGCTTACATCTATAGTCCTAACTCCTAACGCTACTTATCTATATATCTACATTTTATTCTTCAGCGTATTTTATCTATATATCTGCACAAAAATGGCAACCCAATATTTTTTATTCTTCGGCGCATTTGCATTTCTCTTCATAGGATTCTTCAGCTTAATTTCTGTTCCTGACGAGGCCCCTATAAATAACTACCAATTCGATGTAGGTTGTTTGTTCAAGTTCTACATATGCATAATTTAGTTTTTCTTCATTTTTTATTTATCAAAATATTATAGTTGTACTCTAATTAATTTTCTTTACAGATTCAAGTGACCAATGTGAGTAGGTTGTGCCATGAAAAGCCCATCGTAACCGTAAATGGGATGTTCCCTGGGCCGACTATCTATGCTACCGAGGGAGACAGAGTTCGTATAAGCGTTACTAATCACTCACCTTACAACATATCCATCCATTGGTACGATGTATTAAATTTCTAGAATGACACGACATATCTCGATTTATTGTTCTTACAGCAATGTTCGATTTTGTATAGGCACGGGGTTAAACAGTATCGCAATGGGTGGGCCGATGGACCCGCTTATATAACTCAGTGTCCGATACAAGTCGGGAATAGCTATATATACGATTTCAAAGTAACAGGGCAAAGGGGAACCTTATGGTGGCATGCTCATATTCTTTGGCTAAGGGCTACAGTTTATGGTGCAATTGTGATTATGCCTAAACAAGGAACCCCATTTCCTTTTCCTCAGCCAGATAGAGAAGAAGTAATCTTGTTAGGTGAGTATAAAAATGTAAGAACATGGATGGAAAAAAACAATTTTTTTTATAATTTTAGCTTTTTCTTGTTAATTAATATTATTATTTTTGCGCAGGGGAATGGTGGCATGCAGACGTTGAAGAAGTCGAGAGACAGGGAAATAGTTTGGGACAGCCACCAAATGTGTCAGATGCGCACACTATCAATGGGAAGCCGGGGCCACTATTTCCTTGTTCGGAGAAATGTGAGAAACCGTAGACAGTGTGTATAGTTTACTTCGGAAAAACTAAGCATATTTTGTCTGCTCGTTTAAAGTTGTAAAACAACGTGAAACTTACTAACAGAATGTGTTCCTTCCTATGAAGCTCTTGAAAAAATAAATATTGCTTCAAACATTGAAAAATAATGTGAAGATGTTAAAGAAACCAAAATGTAATTTTCAAAATTCCGTCACAATGTATTGGAATATTTTACCAAATTATGGTGTTGCAGCAAAATAGCCTTTAGGCCGTACATAAATTTGAGTACACAAAGGTAGACATTTTTATAAAATCAACAACTCTCACTTCAATTGCAAAAAGTTAAAACTACCAAAAAATTATGTACTAATCACCTTATTTTGTGACAGATACTTTTGCAATGGAAGTTGAGCAAGGGAAAACATACCTCTTACGGATAATAAACGCAGCCCTCAACGATGAGCTCTTCTTTGCAATAGCCAATCACAACATGACAGTAGTCGAAATCGATGCAGTGTACACGAAACCATTCTCAACTCAAGCCCTACTATTGGGCCCGGGCCAAACGACAAACGTCCTTGTAACAGCCAACCAATACCCTTATCGATACTTTATGGCCGCTAGGCCATTCATAGATGTTCCTATCCCAATCGATAACAAAACCGCAACTGCTATCCTACAATACAAAAACATTTCTAATTCCATTTTGCCAATCCTCCCCATTTTGCCCTCCCCAAACGATACCCAATTTGCTTTAACTTATAACCAAAAGCTAAAAAGTCTGAATTCTCCTGAATATCCCGCGAATGTACCATTACAAGTAGATAGGAACCTTTTTTACACTATCGGGCTGGGGAAGAACCCATGTCCTACATGTGTAAACAGAACCCGCATCATAGCTTCTTTGAACAATATCACATTCGTTATGCCCAAGATCGCGCTTTTACAAGCTCATTATAAGAGTGTTAGCGGGGTTTTCCGAGCTGATTTTCCTGATAAACCGCCTATCGCTTTTAATTACACTAATGCTCCTTTGACAGCTAATCTTAAGACCTCACAAGGGACTAGACTTACTAAGATTTCTTTTAATTCTAGTGTTGAGTTGGTTTTGCAAGATACTAATTTATTAACTGTTGAGTCACACCCTTTTCATTTACATGGGTATAATTTCTTTGTGGTGGGTACCGGGATCGGAAATTTTGACCCGAAAAAGGACCCGAGTAATTATAATTTGGTCGATCCTCCTGAAAGAAATACGGTTGGCGTTCCAACCGGTGGGTGGACCGCAATTCGATTCAGAGCTGATAATCCAGGTGATGTAGGATGTGTTTGTTTCGATGTAATATGTTCTTGTAGTTAAGGACCATTAAGATAATTGTTTTGTTGTCGATGAGAAATTACACTATTTGCAAATAACTACTCTTAAGAAGAAGAGTTGGTAAATTTCTTAAAAGAAATTCCAGTCCTTACCCAATACTTTTCAATGAAAAAACTAGATTTTATTTGGTCCTCTGGTAGAAGCAAAAGTGATCGGCATGTAATTCACAAATTTATTAATTAACAACATATTGCATACTTATATAAGCGAAAAAGTTAAAAAATTATTTCAAATACTTTTTAATAACAATACAGAAGTATTTTACTTATCATTTATCAACATTTTAATTATGGATCATATAGAAAATTTGAGACACCTCCGTGAACTTGCGGCACTAATTTGTACGCTTGAGAATTAATATGGTATTTAAATATTTCGTTAAGTTTGGTAGATATGTGAGCAGTTGTA